>JAKSZP010018160.1:0-11659 GCA_022478985.1 Massospora cicadina
GCCTTCTGCAATAAGATCCTTGAGACGGAATCTTCACGCTAGATGCTGATAGTCTAACTATTACCAAATCTACAGTCAAGCTAATAAGGTTCTTTTTTAGTTCTTTCCCAACTGCAGACTTGTGTCAATCAGTGAGTATTTTCCAGTGTAATACTTGAGTGTTCTACTACTATACTACTTTACTACTGTACTACTACTTTCGAGTGTTTGATTTTGAGTGTGTTTTAATTATAGTGAATTCTAGGGAGTTTATAGGAAATTCAGCTGTCTAACCCTCAGTTGACACCTCTTTCAATGAAATGGCAGCTGTTGCCATTGAATCACCCTTCCTTGTCTCAGCAGCGATGGTCTTCCCCATCCTGACTAGGATTCTGACATTAGACATCCTCAAGACCTCAAATGAAAGAGTAAAAAACGTATCATTAACGTTTTCCTCTCAATCCAAGTGAATCATCCATAATTGGCTAGCAACCAATCGATTTGCTAGTTGCAGGCGGCATCACTTGCCTCACAACTCATTAAACATTCCCAATCAGTTGGTGATGAAACCTGACCAATCCCAATTGGTACACCTGATAGTTAATTACTATCAGATGCCCTTATTTTGTCAGCCACTCCGCCCAATGAGATATTAGGTATTCATCTGGATTGATCCCCAATGGATACGACCAGATAAATATCCTAAAAACCCCAAAACATAGTTCCTCCAAAATTTGGGTCAACTGATTTCCAATTCACTTCGCCTTAGGGAATTTTTCCCCTAGCAATACCAGGTAATCTAGCAGGCTGGGAATATGGGCAAAAATTTCGACATTTATGTAAGTTAGAAATATTAAAAAATCATTTCCCAAATATTTTGCTCATAGACTTCATTCAGAGCTCAAAAAGTGTTACCACAGACTTGGAGCTATATATTTTTGACCAAAATTGTTGGGTCTTTACCTCACTCACCTTCTGAGCTGCTTCCTCAGGACCTCTGCTTAAATGAGGTTTGCTCTCCATGATCTCTTGTTGTAATTTGGTTAGTATTATACTTCATTATTTTTGGAACTATTATTTGCACTATAGGAAAATCTGATTTGGGTGAACCCTCATCTTGACAATTATTCCTTTTGTGTTTGTTCCTTTTATCCTTTTAGGCTTAGGTGCAAAGTCATTTTGTGGTAATTTTTACTTACATTTATTAATGCACAGTTTTTGCAAATTATATAGTTAGATATTAATTTTATAAAACCTTTTTCTACCTAAGAACCTAAAACCCAGAAATGACCAATTCCATACATTAGGGGTTTTAGTTTGGGGAAAATAGTATATCAACATGATAATGCCTATTAGCTGGATATTATTTAATACTTTATGTGTGATATATCATTGGTTATTATAATGTATGATGTCATAATTGTGTTATGTCATTTAACTCTTTATAAATAGCTGGGATTGTTATATTACTCAAGTGATTGGTTAGATCAGCCTAAATTAAACTGAGCTATAGCAGGCAGATGGCTGATAACAGAGATAAATTCAAACAATAATTGAATTGGTCTGAAATCAGGCAGCATTTAGATGAAGGCGATTTTAAGAACTTACATATAATAAAAAACAGGCTGTGACCATAATAATATATTATTTGGCTGGTGACTGAAAGGTATCATTATGCTCTTAAGCTTTTACCATATGTGTTGTACATTTGCCCTTACATCTGAAACATAAGAATGTTTTAAGTCAAGTTCAGCTGAAAAAGGGAAATGTCAGCCATTTGCAATTTTCTGATACCATTAAGAATGATTTTAATGAGAATGGTGAGGATATCAGCCATAAGGCCCTGGCTGATTCATGGTGGAACCCTGTTAATTGGGGTAGCCCCATTATGAAACCTGCTCAGGCAATTAATGAAAACTCAAATGGTTGGATTTCCCCAACCACATGATGGACCTTGGGGCAACCATTGGCAGGTAATACCCCACCCACCACGAGGTCCTTCCAAACACCTACGCGGGGCCACCCCCTTTTATAGGCATGGCGGAGGTCCCATGGGGTGAAAGTAATTTATCTAGTGGTGATTGGTTGAAGTTCATTAAAACCTTGCCACATGGGTACATACTGCCCCAAAACCTCAATTATCATTTCCCAAAAAAGTAACTCACAATTTTCACAATCTGATAGGAGAGTTTAACATATTTCATAATTTGGAATGCATCAAAGCTATTCCAACACTATCCTTGAATTCCCTCAACCCTCAAAATCAGTTTAAATACAGATTAGGTGGATATTGAGGGGATTGTTCTTCATTTCTACCCCATGCTCCTAATAAAACCTTTATAAAAATCAAGTTTTTATTAGCCGTTAAATTATAATTTTTATTAAAGCTTTTGTGGGATCCATTGTTATTTGCATCAGCGAGCACAAGAGAGCTGGATTCCTACAAATTGGTGCTCACTACAGGGGTCCCCTGTACACTAAAAAAAATCATCAAAAATGAGGCTACAACCATGAGCAACCCTCCCACTTTTCCTCTTCACATGGAATCTCATTTAGTTGCTCTGGAAAAGCAACTAGCAAGCGCTCTATCCTGACTCAATGGACTTGAGCAGGCCCTCTAAACCCATGTTTTAATGACAAGTATATCCCTGGTGAAGGGAGTATTGCTACCTTTTTGTATGTTTACAAAGCTGCCATGGATGGTTCAACGGACAAGCAAAAAGTGCAACACATCCTTCCTTGTTTAATCCGCTTAGCGCAAGAGATGATAGCTCCTTACCTGGACCCTCTGCACACCTGAGAAGAGGTGTGGATGGCTCTTCTAGCTGAATTAAGATCAAAGCAAAGTCTACACAGGGAAAAAAGGCCTTTATGCGCCTTAGTATGTATGAAGGTGAATCAACCATTGCCTTTGCTGAATGATTTTATCTAAATGCGCATAGGTTGTCAACCTCAAACATGCTTACCCTTGATGAATCTATCACCGCCCTGTTAACTGGTGTTTATTCTCAGCATATAGGCTTGTTTTTGCCGAGTAAGTTTGCATGGGTATTAGCCACTGCACAACCAAATCAGACAATATGAAGATCGCCGACCTTCTAATAAAGTTTTAAAATTATATATGGAGCTATCACCCCTTATTTCGATCTTTATTAATATAAATCACAGACTTATCTGCAACCACTTAATCACCAGAAAAAGACCTACTCTTCAATCCTCCATGTGACTCTTTATATCTTGGTTCCCCAATCTGGATGCGTCCTCAGCTTGGTAGTCTTCTATTCATCTTCCCTTTTCTAGATACTCTCATTTGTATCGAATCTCAGCATAATTCCCCTCTATTTGCTGAATGGTCATCATTTTGATTGATTATAATTTATATACCCTTTTCCATAAATCTTGAGACTCGTCTCAATTCCCCCTCCTTTCCACCAGTGTGGGTAGCATATAATCCAGTCATATCAACTTCCTGACATTACGCCCCCCCTATGACTGGACAATATGCTCTTACTGTTTATATGCTTGGAAGAACTTCGCATGAACTCGGTTGATAATCTGACCCCCCCCGCAGGTTCCTTAATAATGTAGACATCCATGCTAATCTTCTCAATTATCTTGAATGGGCCAGCCCAGATGTTCTAGAGCTTGTTTTTCCACCCAAATCCGTGCTGGTCGTGGAATAAAACATGGTCCCCCACAGTGAACAATGGAAGTCTGCTCCATCTCTTCTGATCAGCTGCCTGATCGCGAAGCTTCTTGGCCAAACTGGTGGAGTAGGCTTCCATTTGCAGCTTGATCAATGTATCTGTAATAGTCTTCAAATATCGCTGGAGATCCACACCACCAGTGTCCTCTGGACATGAATAAAGCAAGGCAGGCAGAGCCAGATGTTGACCATACAGTAGTTGAAATGAGCTCTTACCAGTGGACGAATGATGGCTGATATTATACATTAACAAAGCGGTAGGTAGAAGGGCACTCCATTCTGAGGGGCAGTCCTTTACTTATTTGCAGAGTATGTTCACTAGGGTTCCGTTGACACGCTCCACCATCCCATTTGAATCCAGATGATAGGGGGTGGTCAAAACCCCATGGATCACCATCAACTCTTTCAACTTTAGCAGGATATGTGAAGTGAAGTTGATTCCATTATCCATTAAAATGAATTGTGGGCAGCCGTGTCGCTGTATAACACACTCCATAATAAACTTGGCAGTGGTGACTGCGCCCAAGTTGTTAATGGCCCTGGCCTCCACCCATCGAGTCAAATTATCAATGGCAACAATTATATAATTGGATTGATTGGCGCTAGTTGTCAGAGGTTCCACTACATCAATAAAAACAGTGTGCCAGGCGAACCAGGGTTAAACCAGCTGGTATATGGTCTTCTTGTGGAATGGTTTTTCCACTTGACACTGATGGCAACAACTAACCATTTCGATTTATTGCGAGGAAGGCTGACCAGGGGATGGACACTTCCAAATGTTGACCTGAAAGAAACAAAACTTAGTAACAGGGAAGGCACCCCAGAGAAGCGATGCTATCTCTTGTTGCCAGCGGGAACGCCACTATGGGGAGGGGGAGGGAATGTGTGAAGGGGCCATAGCCACAATTAAACACATGTGGAGGAAAGGGTCCGATTTGATGAACCAAACTGGGAACCAGGAGGAGACCAGCTGTTGGTGACGTGGTGGGAGGTACCCAAACATCAACGCCTGAAAGTGTTCCTCCAAATGGGACCAGAATCTGTGGAAAGTTTCTGGGAGGGTGGGGGTGGAGCCTGCGATGGCATCCAAGACAATTGTGTGGATAGTCCACATGGCGATTGTGACCACCAGATCATGGAGGGAGGGTGGAAGGGAGGATACCATGGATATAGCAAACATATCTCTTGACAGACTGAAGGGATGTGTTTGATCTTGGTCAAGCAGACGTTGAACTTCGCGCAATATCACTTTAGAGGTAGGGCACTTCTCCAGGCGGTGGAACAGCGTTCCATACTGGCCACACACAACGCAGGATGAGTGTAATGCGTTAGAGCGCTCAGCTGTACAGTACACCCGCCTCAGGCAGCGCCACACATGGGAGCGGACTTGAGGCTGCAACAGAGGATGGTGTACGTATTTCCAGATAGTTTTTTGGGTCTCAATGGAGTAAGGGATGTCCATCATGCTCAGGTAGTCCACCCTGGATAGGTCATGGGGCCGAATGGGGATCACGCCATCATGGATGGGTAGCCCCTGTACCTCTTGTGTGAACTGAGGAGAGGGGCGGTCTCTCTGTGCTGTGTGTCCACTAATACAGATTCTCCACTCAGCGCTCCGCATGGAGAGGAGGATCCGTTTGTATTGGGTTTTAGTACTGTGAGGACCTGCGGCCGATGGGTGGGAAGCTAGATATTTCATCAAGGAGTGATGGTTCGATGTATTGTTAAGGCCCAGGGCGCGGGAGAAGTTGGAGCAGGCCACGCGGGACCAGTTTTGGGAGGGGAGCGTAGGGGCGGTGACAGCCGTAATCCAGGTTCCCAGGATCTTGGCAGCATGGGCTTTAAAGTCGAGCAGGCCCATGCCACCATGATGATGAGGGCCAAACATGACCTCAAGCTGCTTTGGAGGTGGGCGGCCTGACCAAAGCCACCCTTGCAGAAGGGCATACATAGATTTGAAAAAACCTGGGGAGAAGGCGATGGTGTGGGCTCTGAACCAGACTTTGGAGAGGAGCATAGAGTTGGCTAAAACAACCCTGCCAGTGAGGGAAGTAGGGTGGGCTCTGAGGGAGGCGATGCGCTTTGTCACATTGTCTATAATATGACTTTCCATTACTGCTGAGGCATACCCACCTGCCTCCACCCACACACCCAGATGGCGGACAGGCCCTATGGTAGGGCGTGGTACAAAGGAAAGCACAAGTGGGGCGGTGTGGGGTGATCAGGGAAGGCGAGCACGTGTGCGAGCAGATGGGCCAGGCTGAGCACTGGTCGTTGGGGCCCAGCGGGTTTGATACCAACCAAGGAGGATGATTTCAGTTTTGGAAGCGTTCAGTGCAGCATTACTTACCCAGGAATATTCCTGGATGAGAGCTTCAAGCGCACGTGCATCTTTATTATTGGACACCCCAATCACACAGTAATCTGCAAACGCCATCATCTTGAATGGGGCTTGGCCTGGTGCATGGACCCCAGTGAGGTGGGCATTCACTTTTCAAAGTAGTGGGTCAAGGCTGAAGTTGTATAAGAGTGGGCTAAGGGGGTCCCCTTGGAGTAAGTCCCTTTGAGGGTGGACTACTTCCGTTAGGAAGCCAGGGCTACGCACTGCCATTGTTGCAGATTTCGTGAGCAGCATTACCCAGTTGATGAAGCGAGGGGGCAAGTGGAATTGGTGGAGGCAGGCCCTGAGGTATTCCCAGTTTACTCTATCATAGGCTTTCTGTTGGTCCAAAAATACAAGTGCCCTAGAGGCTGTGGACTGGCATGCGTTAGCCAGAGTGCACGTTGTCCCAAATTGACCTTCTGGGTATGAAACCAAATTGTTCTGGGGAGATGGTGGCAGATGCTACAATCCCTAAATGGTTAGCCATGATTTTAGTTAAAATTTTTGTATCCGTGTTAATTAAAGAAATAGGGCGCCAGTTGGCTAGGTCTAACTTATCCCCTTTCTTGAAGAGTGTGACGGTGAAGGCCTCTTGCCCTCCTGGTAGAAGGCGCATATCCAGAAGGCTCTGGTTAAGGGAGGCAAGCAGCAGTGGGGATATATATTTGAAGTACTTTTTATATAATTCATATGGAATGCCATCTGGGCCTGAGCATTTCCAATTTGGTGCACCACGGATGGCTGACCAGAGTTCATTTGGAGTAATCAAATTCATTAATTATGGATATTGGGAAACAGTGCAGATGTGAGTGCTGTTGAGAAATTTCGCCACTTTGGCTGGCTGAATTGGATCGGATTGGTATAACTCAGAGTATTACTTTTGTATTTCGATTTGCCACTTCAGTTGTCATATCCACGACGGAATCATCTGATCTCTGCACCTGTGTGCAGGCCACGCTCTGGCGCGGTGTGAAGAATTTTTTAAAAAAATATGTGGTGCACATGTCGCCCTCTGTAATGTGTTTGGCCCTGTACTGAACACAAACCCAATGTTTGTGTTGCCTTTTGAGCACATTGAGGTGGGCAGCTGCTTCTGCCCACTTCTGGCCCCAAGCAGGGGCTGTAGCCTGTTGCTGGGATGTTGGATTCCAGGTGTGCCAACTCTGCCAGAGTGTGCGAGATGATGGCTGATGTAGCTCATGAGTGTCGGGAGGAGAGGTGGTGAGTGTGGCGGATGGTATCCTCTTTGAAGGCTGACCATGTGGAAATTGGGTCCGCGCAAAACGGTGTAATAAAATCTTTTGCTGAAGTTGCTGATTCCACCCAAGTGAAAAATCCTGACAACGCAAGTTCAGGTGGGCGGAGTTTGCACCAATGTGGGGCCTTAGCCACTGTGACAGGTAATTGGTAGGATATTGAGACCAGCCGGTGGTCAGAGAATTCAATTTTTGTTGTTTGGAAGTGGTAAATGTGAGATCAAAGTTTTGCTGGCGTGAGGTTAATGTCAATGCTGGTCATGGACCTTAATTGGCTGTTGTGGATATGGGGGCGCATCATGTTTTCAAGCAGTGGGGCTTGCCGCGGCAGTGCATCTAATAACCCAAGGGTGGCCTTTAGAATGTGAAGTTCTACGTGACCCTGGGGGGCGTGGGATGAGGAAGGCCAATGGTCTGTTGGTGAGTCTAGCCAACAGTTCATGTCGCCAACTACAAAAGGGTCAGGGGTAATGGAAGGGATTTGACCGACGAGAAAAATTCCTGACGCTCTCATGCACAGGTTGGGGCATAAATGTTGACAATATCATGCACCACTTCATCCCACAAGAATGTAACAACAAGGACTCGGCCATTGAGGATGGATTCCTATTATAAGAATTTAAAAAATTGTTTTTCTGAACTAGCACCTTACAGTGCTCCAACCAGAAGGATAGGGAAGGGAGGAGCATGGTTTTCCAAGCATCCTTGGAACCTCGCGGACAGTGGAACTCCTGGATGGCCAGGATGTCCATGGGTAAATTGTTTTGTAAAAAACTCAGTTTTCTAGCCCAGGATGGCGAGGCCTCGAGTCTGGCGATATTCAACATCCCTAAAGTGAAGGCTTCCCTCATCGCACCTTAGGTGTGAGGGGATGGGCACCTGGGCCCACCAGCCTCCTCTAGATCCCCGTGGGCCTTCACGGCAGCGCAGGTGTTTGCAGCAATGCTATCAGTAGTTTTGTTAATGTTAGCAGAGAGGTTCGCGTTGGCTTTTGCCTTTGCTTTTTGTTTCCCCAGCGTTGAGTGAATTTTTTGCGGTGTGGATGAGTTTGGTGCACCAATGTTTGGGTCAAAAAAAATTTCAGGTAGGTTGGAAACCAAGTCAGTCTCAATCAGGGCTTGGTTGCAAAGGTCAGGTAAGATTGGGTCACCCATCAGATCCTCAGATTGGGTGGCCTAATTGGCATGGGCTTCCCAATCTAATTGGTTGAGGGATTCCTGAGTTGCTTCCACCGCGAAGGTTTTGATGTCCTCCTGGCGTTGGGAATGTGGGATAGTGGAGGCGACTTTGGCCGCTTCCTTGGCTGTGGCCCTGCGGGCCTGTTTGGCCTTCTTTCACTTTTAAGGGAGATAGGCTTTACTAGTAGGTAGCAGCCTTGTGCTCCCCACGGGAAAGCCTCTTTAGTGCAGTTGGTTGGTTCATAGTGCGCCTCTCCGCTGGCCATGGCCACCAAGGGGTGCTCTTGGAATGTGATGCCCTCCTTGGTGGGCATGCATGTGCCTTGTGGCTTGAAGTGTCACAGTGGGTGCAGATGGGGGGTGCGCTGTCTACGGTTACCTGGAAAGGGTGGGTGGTAAGCCCTTCAATATTAATATAAGTGGAGTGTGGGATCTGGGTTAGGTCCTTCGCGATCTCCTCAGTTGGAGTCAGAACTGCAATGGCTTTGCCAGTGCACAGGTGTGGCATCAGCATAAAGCATTGCATCTCGAAGGATTGTATTTCGCCATATATGGTGAGACCATCTTTCAGGTGCTGCTCCAGAATGGCACGCTTGACTGTATTGGGCAAAAAGTCGAACCTGAGGAAAATTTGGTTGGATTTTGTCCATCTGGTGTGTTTGGTTTTGATGACCCGTTGCCCTTTGGGGAGGTCAATCACTACGCGCACTGCAGCAGCTTCGTCTGCTGCCTCCTTGTTTTCAAAACCAAGGTCCAGACAACCGCATGACATGGAGTGAGGTGCAACATACACCGCGATTGGGAAAAAAGTGTGCACATCCCCACAAAATTTTTCCCATAAAGCTGTTTGTTGGATATCCAGAAACGCCTGGACTCCATATTCCACTGACAAGAGTGGTTGAGAGTGCGGCGTGTTGATGTACTGGTTACATCGCACCTGTCAAGTGAGGATTTCTGTGGAAATAGTGACCGCCAGTTTTTTATTTTTTCTATTCCGCCAGTTTCTCCGGCGTTTCCAAACGTTGGAGGTCGCGGGCCTACCACCTGTGCCTCTTACCTTACTTTCCTAACTGCTCCCTAACATGGGCGCAGACTAATCTCCTCTGTGAGATTATCAAACTAGATTCAGACTTGAATTGAATAAGTTGCAAAAGTGATTGCAACGAGAGAGAAAATTAACAACTAACCATTTCCAATATGCTGTAATGCATACTCTCCCAGTAGTATTGGGGTCGCAAAAACTCCAGCATTTTCCACAATCCTCCATGACCTACAGCCCAATGAGCATCCATAATAATTGCAGGTCTGTCCAAAGGTTTAGGGAAACTTAACATCAAGTCTCCAAATCGCTTATATAGTTCTTCCCATGTAGGAAAGTATCCACCCTATGTCCATCTAATACTTTGATCACATGAAGTGGCTCGTCCTGGTATTTGTTCACCACCATCTTCTCATACATTATGTCAGCTAAATCTGCTGTGATAGCAACCGTTGGCAGCCAGTAATTATAATCCGCATTTTGATGTTTTGCTCCCAGATGGTGTATAATCTCAAAATCGTACACCTGGAGATTCAGTGCCCAATGTGCGAGCCGCCCCTTCGGTTCATGCAGATTCTGCAGCCAATGCAAAGAAGCATGGTCCTTCACTACTTGGAATCTTACCCCATGTAGATATACCCAGAACTGTTTGTAAGCGTAGATCAACTCTAAACACTCCCACTCAGTCACAGTGTAGTTTCATTTTTGACAGTTCAAGCTTTATATACAGAATGCGACAGGATGCTCCACGCCATCATCGTCCTTCTGTGATAATACTTCCCCTATAGTGGTGAGGGATGCGTCCGTTTGTACTATGAACTGTTTGTCAAATTTGGGATATTGCAAAATGGGTGCACTTGCTAATGCAGTTCGCAACACATCAAAAGCGTTCTGACATTGTTCTGTCCAATTGAAGGAAGTGTTTTTCTTTAACAACTCAAAAAGTGGGGCCTTAATGCAACTGAAATTGGGAATGAACTGTTGGTAATACCAGACCATCCCCAAAAACACCTGAATTTCTAGCTTTTTACCTGGGTGAGTCATCTTGCTTATTGCATCCACTTTAGCCAGCTGCAGTTTAAGCCCATTTTATCAATGATGAACCTGAGGTATTCTAATTGTTCTTTAAAGAAATGGCACTTCCAAGGCCTAATTTTGATATTAGCAACGAGGCGCTGAAACACTTGTTTCAAGTGGGCAAGGTGCTCTGTAAATGTCCATGAGAACACATTGATGTTGTTGAGGTAAACTAGGATGCAGGACAGCTTTTTTTATATATTTGAGGATGGCTGACCAGGGGACAGACACATCCAATATGTAGGGAAGAGGAAAATGGAAAACAGAATAGGGAAGAGAGCGCAAAACAAAGGAACTCAAAAGATATGACTTGGCACACTTGGGTGTGGCTAGGAGCCACGGGTGGTGGATGACTAGACCTTGAGTGGCATGGCAGCTTGGGGGCTATTAGGGTGTACTGCCTATGAAGACTGTGAGTTTTCAATGTCATAACGAAGGAACCAGATTGGAATCCAGTTGCCCATCCATTTCTTCTATTTGTGTTTGAATGATCCGAACAGCAAGGCTTGGAAGTGGTCGGCCAAATGGCTGTGGAACCTGATAATGGCTTGGTTGAAGTTGTGGAGGATCCCATTGAAAGAGTTGAGGGTAATTGTGTGAATGGACCATATTGCAATACTCAGAATTAGAGCCCTTAGCGTCTGGGAGATAGGCAAGGCCATGTTGAGTGCCAGGATATCGCGGGATAGTCAGAATTCAGCTGTAGGTGATTGTTGTGACAAGTGCATCGCGTTGTCCCAGATATGCGCGGATGGCGGGCACTCTTCCAGGCGGTGTGCTAGTGTGTTGGGTCTGCCGCAGATGGCGCATGTCTTGAACATTGAGAAAGTGCGGTCATCTGTTCTAAACGTATGGCGCATGTAGCGCCACACTGTGGAGCACACTTGTGGGGATAAGAGGGAGCAGGTGATGAGGTCCCACACCTGCTTTTGGGTGCGCAAGTCATATGGGACGTCTTGGTGGTCTAGGTAGTCAATCTTGGAAGAAAGGGTGGTAGTGGGGCAGGCGCGTTAGACACCGTTTGTCCCCTGTGGAGTTGCA
>JAKSZP010018161.1:0-11614 GCA_022478985.1 Massospora cicadina
TTTAACTAGAGTATTATCTAAGTAAACTTTATCAGAATCCAATTTTAGTTCTATTCTTTCTCAAGAATATTATTGCCGTGTGCAATAATTGGGAAACATTTTAAGTTAAAACGTAAGGAACTGAGCAGGGATCCAGAGAAGAAGCTAAATCAAATCAGGGATTGCTGCTGACAGTGTATCAAACAAGAGAAACTGTAAACAGGGATCTTAGCATAGATCGAGTTAGGTGGTATGTGAGAACAAATCCCAATTCAGGACATCATAAGTTATTTTGAGAGGAAATACTGGCCAAGCGTTGGACCAAAATCTAATACTTTAATACAACTATGGATAATTGTTGACATGCTATTATCAACTATCATATCAACTACTATCATACAACACAGAGAATTGCACAAAACTCAAACCTGTCAAGTAATATTTAAAGGGTTATTAACCAATAATAATCAGAAAGCCTATAAAAATTACACCTGGTATGTTTTTGAATCATAAAATGAGGAGGATAATTGGCCGCTCTTACTACTGAGGCCACAATCCCACCATATCTTCAGCAACTGCATAAACGTTTTTATAATTCAATTGTAACACCTTCTTCTCCTCCTGAGATCTGCGGATCATGTTTGTTGTCAAGCGTGGGTTCTCTGAAGTGAACTGATACAATGTAATGGGGTCCACTTATAAGCCATATGGGAAGTGACATGGCTCAGTAGTTTATGTGGAAACAGTTTTATAAAACGCGTTTTGGGCTGCGAATGCCCCATACCCATTTCCACAATAGGTTGTATGCCGTTATCCAAGGTCAACACCCCCAGGCCTTTCATCAATGATCCCTCCTGCACCATATGAATGTGGTGCCAAAGAAAAAACGATTGATTTGTGTCAAATTTATTGAATTTGGTAGAAAGTTGGGGAATCACGACTCTCAGATCATGAAGCATTCATATCCAACAGGTACAGGCCTAAAGGGTGAGTACTATCCAGGAGGAGATAGTGAGAATAACGCTGGAATACTCCAATCCTCAGCAATCTGTGAAGATAGTGGGGCGCCCCACCATGTCCGTGGCCACCAGCTGGTGAACACCATTTGCACCTTGCAAAAGCCCCACACGAAAAAAGTTTGTGCACATAAAGTTAAGAGGTTGGTCATCAAATGTCAAGAGAGTATCTATAACTCTCCAAATCCCAGTGTGGTGGTGCTTGGTGCAAAGGACCAACACAAGGAAACTAATAATTGTTGTTATAAGAAAAATAGCCCAGCAGAGGGTGCTTGAGCTGAAGAGACTTAGGGCGAGGATGTTGAGCAAAGTCAGAGTGATAAAAAGTCGAACATTCTTCACAACTTGGCTATGCACTAGAGGGAAGTTCATAAACAAGTTTGGTACAGAGTTAGAGTGCAATGGTGACTGGGTTTGGAGAAAACCTGGTAGAACCAGTGGTGTCCCTGAGTTTTTAATAAATTGAAACAAAAAAAAACTGGATAACACTATGCAAGACCTCCTCAAAGAGGTCCGCGCACAGGTGTGCCCAAGTCAACATGGAAAAATGTAAAATAACGGTAGGGTTTATTGGGAAGACAACCAACGTGAAACATTGGTCTCAAGCAAAATAAATAAGCCAGCTCAGGGAAATTTTAGATCAGTGGAAGTGGAACCAAGTTTTTGAGAACCAATAGGCACACACTTCCATCTGAAAAGGTCACTGTTAGGATTTTTGCCCACATTACCAGCTAGCTAGATTACCAGAATCGCAAGGGGATAATTCCCTAATGAAAGGTGATTTTGAAATTGGTTAACCATATTTTGGGGTAGCTATGTTTGGGAGATTTTAGGATATTTGCCTGTTCAGATCTGTCGGGGATCAATCTGGACAAATTCTTAAGATCTTATTTGGAAGTTTTGCTGTCTAAATAGGGGCATCTGATAGTGATTAACTATCAGATGTACCAATTGGGATTAGTCAGGTTTCATCACCAACTGATTGATAATGTGATATTAAGTTGTGAGGCGAGTGATGCTGCCTGCAACTGGAGAATTGATAGGTTGGTTCATGACCTGCCTTAATGGGTAACAAGCCCAATTACCTAAGCAGGTTGCTTGCCAAATATGGTTTGTTCACTTCGATCAATAGGAAAACATTAGGGACACGTTTTCTGAATCTTTCCGTTTTAGGTCTCAAGGATGTCCAATGATGGAATCCTAGTGTAGAAATTTACTTTTGGTTGATTATTGGTCGTCAACCCAGTAACCTTTTTACTGCACAGGCTCAATTTCCCCGTTCACTTCACGTTGTATAGAATGTATTATCCAAAAATAGTATATAGACTATTATCCAAAGTTGAGTTTGGACTATTATTAGGACCAACGCTTTGTCCAGTACTTCCAATTAAATACTCCAAGTCATACTTGTAGGGATTCGTTCCCTATAATACTATTCACCTGATCTTTGTCAAGATCTCATGATGACAGTCTCTTTTGGCCCAACACACAGTTGGTAGCTATCCCTGATTGTGTTTTTCTTAATCTCTAGATCCCCGCTCAGATCTCTACTCTTCTCTCTGAGAATCTTCCAATTATTGCCTTCTGAGATAATATCCTTGAGATGGAACTTCACACTGGATGCTGATAGTTTAACTATACACCAAATCGACCATACTCTTAATAATAATAATACTAAAAGATGGTATTCAATGTTTTTTATGTTAACGAATCCTAGGTAATTATATTGTAGGGGATTCAGCCATCTAACCCTTGGTTGATACCTCTTCGATGATTGGCAGCCGTTGCCATTAAATTACCCTTCCTCATCTCAGCAGTGATGGTCTTCCCATCCTGGCTATGATTTGTTGTTGGACATCCTTGAGACCTCAAACAGAAAGAGTCAGAAAACGTGTCCCCAACATTTTCCTCTCAATTCAAGTGAACCAACCATAATTGGCTAGCAACCTGCCTAGGTAATGTGACTTTTTAACCATTATGGCAGGTCACTTGCCCAACCAATCAATTCGCTAGTTGCAGGTGGCATCACTCGCCTTGCAACTCACTATTCATTCCCAATCAGTCAGTGATGAAACCCAACCAACCCCAATCAGTACACTAAATAGTTAATCACTATCAGATGCCCCTATTTCATTGGCCACTCCTCCCAAAGAGATATTAGGTATTCATCCAGATCTATCCCCGATAGATATGACCAGGTGAATATTACAAAATCCCCTGAATGTAGTTCCTCTGAAACTTGGGCCAACAAATTTACAATTCACTTTGCCTTAGAGAATTTTCCCCTTGCGACACCAGGTAACTAGCAGGCTGGGAATATGGGCAAAAATCCCAACACATCCCCCCTCTTGCCTAGATTTCCAGCAAGAAAAGGACCGGGGCATGAGAACACCACTTCAGACACCTTATTTAATACTTCATTTGGTTCAAGCAGAGTACACTCATCAATACTCAATGCTGCTTGGGAAGACCTTTGGCATATGGAGTTCTTCCTCTTCCTCCTTGCTACCGCCAACTCAAAGCGCGGTCCTCATGATCTACTGTCATGCTGTGCTAATCAATTTATTCATGATGATATTAGTCCCAGGATCCAGTTTTCCCCTCATCAGGGCATATTGCCCACTGTAATATTCAGGATCCTTGATCTGGCATCCTTGAATTCCTAATTTTCTCCTCATCCTAGACAGGAGACTATTGCCGTCAATGTTTGTTTCATGGCTTGATTAAGAATACTTAATTCTCTTCACCCTCATTATTTCGCTCATAACCTCTTGGCTGTAAGTCATTCTAAATTCTTTCTTCAGAAAGCTTATCTCATTAATTTTGAGATTAATTTCCCCAAAATTGGTGTTTAATGGATTATAGAGTGCATAATGTCAATTTTATTTAAGTCTGACATCCCCCCACTAGTCCAGCTCATATGTCAAATTCAGAATCTCGCTATCAGCAGCTTCTTAACAGTCTGTCAGATCCAGACCTCCGCCTCTTCCAACGGATGAGTTGGGATGCTCGATGGAACCTCTTATATGGTCCTTCCAGGACTCATACGCCTAGTTTGGCACAACCAGCTGGTCCTTACATCAAATTACTGGAAACAGTAACCAATCCCTCCAAAACCAGGATAGCCATCATTTCAACAACTCTCAGCTGACTTTTCCTTTGCAGTCAATTCCTGAGTTGGACTTTGAAACCCTCCTGTATTTGGCTCCTTTCACTGATGCTCTGAACATCATTGTCAATTCTCCAGAGATCATGCCAGTCACTCTGGATCATTCGTCCTTGGCCAGATTGGACTTGTTCCCTGAGTTCCTCTTCCTACTCAGTCAATTCTACAAACCCGCTGTACTTGTTTCTGAGCTCTCAATTGGGAACAGCATACACTTCAAGCTCCCCTATGATGAACTCTGGGCCCAAGTCACTGAGGCTTTGAAATTAGCGCTGAATCCCTCTAATCTGGACAACCTTCTGGATCAGGATACTGCAACTTATGCTCTTCGCTTTGCTGGCTAAGTTCTTCAAAGTTGGTTGATGAAGCTTCCAGCCTCTCCTGGCTTCCATTGGTCATTCAGCTTTAGCTTCCGTGAATACTGTAGTCAATGTTTGAAGGATGCAATCCGCTATCTGCACAACTACCTCTTCTCTGGAGCTTCTCATCGCTATCTTCCATTGATGGCATTAATTGGGGGCATGATTTGACAACCCCCCATTGAATATTCCTTTTTTGCTGCCAGCTCACATGTCCGGTGTCCTCAATGAAGCCTGTCAGCAGGCGCTTAAGACAAATCTTCCAGCTGCGGTGCCTTATTGGGATTACTCAGGGTTATTCACTGATTGCCTCTTTCTCTATTGCTGTTTTCCTCCCCGCTCTGGGGTTTTGAAATTGGCATCTTCTGACATTTCAATTTCCCTTTCATAGTCACATTTTCTCAGGGCTTGGCATCCACTCAACGAACGTGGTTTTGTGTAGGTCTCACCCTAACAAGTGTCTGATCGCATATCAATTTTGATGGGCTATTTCTTCCTACTGCGATCCATCCTCCCTCCCCCAAGAGGCGATGTAAGCGGAATCATCCCCACACTGAGGACAACTAATAAATAAAAAAATTTTATAAAAACATATCAGCTTTTTTCCTATGCATTTTAAAAACCTTTTTTCCAATATTTTTTATCAGTTTTTTATTTTTATTCTTCTTTTTTTCCTATGGGTCTTGACCTTGTTTCAGTTCAGAGGTCCATCTTTTCCCCCAAACTGGGTCCTGGGCACTTAAACCTAACAGTTTTCTATGGTTCAGAGGTCCTTTTTTCGGACTTAAACATCTATATTGGTTCAGAGGTCCTTTTTCCAGACTTGACCTAATCATCAAGACATGACCAACTTAATGGTTCATTGGTCCTTTGGGAACTCTTTTTTATTTTTTTCTTTGATCTGACACTTTAGATGCTAAGTATGGTCTCGATTTACTACTCTTCCATATTAAGAGATTTTTGATGGAGTAAGCATCAGTCGCCATCTTAGAAATTACTTCAAATGGACCCAACCACAACACATCCAATTTGTTTCTTCATTCAAAACCATGCATATCACAATAGGCAACTCTTTCTCCTATTTGACATTCTTCTAATGCTGATCAGTTCTTGTCATCCGTTGATTCCATCATATCCTTTTCTTCAAAATTGTATCAAATGCTTGCAATTGCATATTGATCAGGATACTTGTCAGTCAGTTCAAGTATCATTCGGTAGTCATCCCTGATGTAGGTTCTACTACTGAATATAATTTTGGCGGCAACGCGGCATTCCTCCCATATAGTAATTCAAACGGCATCTTTCCCATTGCCATATGATGACTAATGTTGTAGGTGAACATCATTGAGCTCAGGTACATTCCCCATGCGGAAGTTCTCCCTGCAACTAACTTCCTCAGCATCACGGCCAGCATCCCATTGACTCGTTCTACCATTCTGTTCATCTCTGGGCTGATATGGTACTGACATGAAACCTTGGATCCCCATTATTTCATATAGCCTCGAGATCATATGAAACATGAAGTTGGTCCCATTGTCGCTCAATAGGACTTGTGGACATCCATGCTGGTATACTACTTGATCCAGGATGAATCTCGCAGTACTGGTAGCGTCAACTCTGGTTAGGGCTTTCGTTTTGACCCATCTTGTCAGATGATCGATTGCTACCAAGATGTACTTGACTCCTCCTGTTCTCATCACCAGCGGTCCCATCACATCAATGGACACCATGTGCCATGAAAATCCAGGTCAGACTAGTTGGTATTCAGTTGTATTCTTGTGTGGTTTATGCAGATGACATTCCACGCAACAAGCCATATGATCTGCGACATCATAGTTAATTAATTCCCAGTAATAATACTGGTGAATATGGTCAATTTTTTTTCTCAGGCCTCCATGGCCGCTAACCTTGTGAGCTGCTTGTATTATTATTGCTCTTTCCGATGGTTTTGGGAATAATAGCCACTTCCCATTGATTGTTCTGAATACTTGTCCATCCATAGTCTTTGTGTTTTCCATCGCTTTTTAAAGCGCACCTTGAATTTCTTGAGGCTCATCCTCAATTCTTCATTTGACCATTCTTTGTAATAGCTCATCCACCTGAGGGTATACCAACTGGACCATTGGCAACTGTAATAAGCCATCCGCATTCTGGTGAGAAGCCCCCACTTGGTGGACTATCTCATGATCATAAGCCTGAAACTTAAGTGCCCATTGGGCCAGTAATCCTTCCAGTTCCCATAGATTGTGCAGCCAACGCAGCAAAGAGTGGTCCATCACCACCTTAAAGTGTGTTCTGTGGATGTACACCTAAACTGCTTACAGGTGTAAATGACTGCAAGGCATTCACGCTCAGTCGCGGTGTAGTTTCTCTCAGTGGCTGAGAGTGTCCAGCTCACATACGCCACCAGATTCTTGTCCCCAAGTTCATCTACTTGGCTCAGTATGGCGCCGATTGCTATCAACAAAGCTTCAGTTTAAATAATAAACTCCCAATTAAAATTTGGATATTTTAGGATCAGAGAATTTATCAGATACCGGCGTAAATCATCAAAGGAGTCCTGGGCCTCTTTATTCCATACAAATCCTTTTTTTGGATCCTTTAATAAATGAAATAAAGTCTTGGCTATTTGGGAGAATTCCTGAATAAATCTTCTGTATTATCTGACCATCCCAAGAAATAATTGGATATCTCAGACACTCTTCAGTACAGCCATATGCTCTATAGCTGCTATCTTCTGAGTTTGCGGATGCAATTAATTTGCGTTGAACATAAATCCCAGGTATTCAAGCTCCTTGAAGAAGTGGCACTTCCTTGGCTTGATCTTCTGCTAAGCCCCGGACGGTCTCTTAAGAGCTTCTTCCAAGTGATGGAGGTAATCAGTAAACGTTCTAAGAACACGTTTATATTGTCCAGATATACCAGGATGCACGACAACTTCAGGTCGCTTAATATTGCATCCATGGCCCTCTGAAACATCGTGGGCGCATTGCAAAGAACCTGGGACATCCTCGTCAGCTGGTATAAGCCCTGCGCGGTAATAATCGCACATTTTTCTTGGTCTTCTTCTTGTGAGTCGATATGTCAGTATCCTGAGATTAGGTCCATCGCAGAGCAAACTTTGCTTCTCCTAATTGATCCAGTGCATTGTCAATCCTCAGTAGGGGATACAAATCCTTCTTCATGATTTTATTTAGCCTCCAATAGTCAATCATTACCCAATTTGATCCATTCTTCTTCTTCACAATCAAAATCAGACTTGCCCAGGGACTTGATGACGGAACTAGAAGCCCATGCATCACTAGTTTGCTGATCTCATCTTCCACTACTGCTTTGGCGGCTTTTGATCTCCAGATCAGTCTCATCCTTATCAGTAGATTTTCCCTGGTGTTGACCTTGTGAATTACGTCTCATGCTCATCCTAAATCTTGGTCATCCTGAGCAAACACTTCCCAATAATTCTCAAATAATTTGAGCACCTCCTCCTTCTGCCCTTCCAGCAGATCTGCGAGCTGCTCCTGATCAACCGATAGGTTGATGCTTTCAGCCACCCTGGCCAGTAATCCCATTTCCTCAAGAGACCCAAAATCATGGAATTGTCTCAATTCTGCCGTTGGGATTAAATGAATAAATGCAATGATTTTTTTCTTGATCTTCATCAGTTTTTCGCTCAAATTTGCCAATAGAACTTTTATTTCTCCATGGCCCAGCATTATTATCCTGGGAGCCACCCATGGCTCCACTCTGGACTTCTTCCAGGGGACTTCTGACTTCTCTATACAACAGATCCAGAATCTCCAAAGTCAACCCTGTGTCACTATCATCTGCAATCTGGCCGGTATGGTCCTTTCCTTCGTGATCCTTAATGGAATTCCCCAATTTTTAGGATTTCCGTTGGCATTTCTCGTCGCTTCCTACCAACTAATTGGTATTGAATTGTTGCAATGCCATCATTTTATATCAGATTAATGAAGTTGTTTCTCCGATTCAACAGAACTTCACTATCCTTCTGGTATCAATGGTAACATCTAACCCAGGATGGTCAACGTATTATCCTCAAAGTTACATTTAACTCCGTTTTGATCAGGATATCATAGTTTTGGTTCACCAAAACTATCGCTGTTGCAGATACCATCAATGACCCAAATCATAGTGGCAGCACACTGTACGCTCCACAGGAAATGGTGGTGTTTGGCCCAGCTGTTCTGTATTCTTTCTTGTGTTCCAAGTCTGGGGGTTGATCTTCATCCTATTCAACAGCTTGGTCAACACAATATTAATGGGCACTCCACTATCAACAATCGCCCTCACCCTCACTCAATTCACCTGAATATCTATATATGTACACTCAGAGTATTGTAATATATTATTTACTGAGTGAATTGCGGCGTTATTAGCTGAATCTAGGGTATGAATAATCCGTGTTAATAATTCAGGAAATGATCCCTTTATCATGCCAAAGGGGATTGACAGATTGGCCTCATCTAGACAAACATTTGCTAGCTCATCAGGATTCTTGGTGGCCCAAATCTTCTCCACCAGTTGTTGTGCATATGGCCGGGCAACTTCCTGAATTATATCAAGGTCAATCTTCTTCGCCCCAGCCCTGGTCACAGCATTCACATCTATGTTGACCACTTGGTATAGCTGATCCTGCTTGTCATCTATGAACAGATTGCTAATATCTATCTCTTTATTCATGATATTGGGAGGAACAAGTTTCTCCATCGCTCTAGACTGTTCCTTGTCTAGGCAGCGGGACCTTTTCCCAAATCTTTGGCTACTGTTGTCTCCTTAGCCTGGACCACATTAATTTGATCCTTTAAATTTTTGCAGTGTGCGGCGAAATGTCCTTTCCTGCCACACTGGAAGCAGACCTTCTCTTTCTTATTTAACCATCTGAATTCTTCAGGCTTATTTCTTGGCACAGTTTGGTTAAAAAGCCTCTTTTGCTCCTTCACTTCCCTTTGTGGAAATTTGGATTTTGGACCAGATTAGACTTGAAACTTCTATCTGTGGCATTGAACGTCGCTCCCAAAATCTTCAGGTTGTCTACCATTTGTGAGGTAGTCATCTCTGTTGCAAATACAGTAGATATCTTTTGATGCAAATCGCGATAGGGCCAAAGGGCCACTTGAAAAGTGATTCTAGCAACAAAGTCTTCTAAAACTTTAGCTCCAGCCAGAATCTGCAATTCCTGGTAAAATGATCTGCGAAGCTAGCAAGAGACTCATCTTTATGGAATTGAATTCCCGTAAATTCTTGATTGCATTTCAACATGAGGGTTGGACTCCTGACTCCTTCATTATGGCTGCTTTAGCCTCGGCATAGGACCAGATGTCCCACTCCAAGTAGGGTAACACTAGGTTCTGGCAATCAGTGTCCAAGCAGTTCATGACTGTAAATGCTTTTAGACGATCCCCATACCCATTCATAGTCATGTCAAACAGTCGGAAAAATGCTGAGGCATTATCCTGATGGAATGTTGGCAATTTTGGTGTTGCTCTAAATTCCTCCGAGTCATTTTAGGCTGATTCTCTCAGTTTGGCTACTCGGCTCACTTGTGGAGTGACTTTGGGCGTCATCTCCAAAATAGCATTAAGGGCAGGTGGCATAATTCTTAGGGTACTCATCTTCCCAAGTATCATATGAGGACTTCTCTCTTCAGCATCACTGGCCATATTAGTCTCACATGCACATCTGTGGGCTTTCAAGTCCTCTACTTCTTTCATCAATTTCTTGATATCTGCACCAAACTTTCTTAAACAAACGTGATCTGCTTCTCACTCCATTTTCAGGAATAGGACCTCTCAAACGAGGTCTCCTTCTTTATTCTTTAACGAGTTTATTTTTCCAAGTAACTTGTTCACAAAGTTGGCTACTTTTTTCTACTCCTTCCTCCACCTTGGTGACTCGCTCTTCCAAGGCCATGAACTCCTGATGGTCCGCTGAGTTTAAGGCATTCTGATTCACTGTGGCTATCTCAGTCCACAACTTCATATTTCTTCTTTATGTGACATTATTAATATATTCTTTACTCAACTACCCCTGTAGTGAGCATCAACTTGTAAAAATTTACTCTTGTTTGATTATTGGTCATCAACCCTGTAACTTTTTTACTGCACAGGTTCAATTTCCTCGTGCACTTCACGTTGTATAGAATGTATTATCCAAAAATAGTATGGAGACTATAATCCAAATTTGAATTTGAACTATTATTAGGCCCAAAGCTTTATCCAGTACTTATGATTAAATACTCCAAGTCGTACTCGTAGGGATTTGTTCCCTATATTACTGTCCACCCAATCTTCAACAAGATCTCCTGATGATAGTCTCTTTTGGCCCAATACACAGTCTGCAGCTATCCCAGATTGTGGTTCCCTTCATCTCTAGATCCCCGCTCAGATCTCTACTCTTCTCTCTGAGAGTCTTCCAATTATTGCCTTCTGCAATTTTATCCTTGAGATGGAACTTCATACTAGATGCTGATAGTCTAAATATACACCAAAGTAACAATATTACTACTAATAAGTATAATACTAAAAGATGATATTCAGTGTTCTTTATTATAATGAATCCTAGGGAATTATATAGTAGGGGATTCGGCTATCTAACCTTTGGTTGACACCTCTTCAATGAAATGGCAGTCGTTGCCATTGAATCACCCTTTGTCATGGAAACGGCAGAAAAAGTTTAGACTGGCCTGCCAGTCAGGATGCATAAGCATCCTGAAAGCAAGCCAGAATGCCAGAGGCATTGCCAACCGTATGACTTGATATGGAACTGGGAAATAAAATACCACAAAATGGTGGCGGAATGTCAGGGTTAGGAGTATCCCAACAGCAAACCACACTGAATAGACTTTAGAACCAGGGGTTGTGGTAATAGGGGTGGAAACTACTGGGATAGTTTCTGCAAGATTCTTAGTTGTTAAAACCATTTCATTGGGGGTAGAAGAGAGACAAATTTTCTCTTGTAGTTGGCGAACATAGGGCCATAAAATCCCTGTATATTGCTGCCAGAATGGTCATGAGAACCGGGTTGTAGAGCCAAAAAATTTGGACTTGGTGAGCCCAATTGGCAATGAGGGAACC
>JAKSZP010018162.1:0-11570 GCA_022478985.1 Massospora cicadina
AAAAAAAAAAACAGAAAGCAAAAATGGATAATAAAAATTCCTTTTTTGGGAAAACCCCTCATATTGTGAACCCGCATGTCTCATGACTGGGGAATCAACATAATACAATACAGCCTAACCCTGTTTTTTTCCCCTTCTACAGAACTGACCTTCCATCCCCATCAGTCCAAAAATACATCTTACAACTATCCAACTTGCTTTTCCCCCCACTCCTCATCGGGGGCCCTTTTGTCTCTGGGGGACCCAATAGAAGAAGACCCTTTTCATGCCGCCCCAGATATTTAAAGACTGTTCTTCACTTGATATAGAACAAGGGGGAGCGGGACGTCAAGAACTCCTAATAATTTTCCATCCCACTTTAACCATTTACTTAAATTAGCGGGGTTTCATCATCAAGAATTACTCCCCACTTCAGAAAGGAAACCAACCGAAGCCCTCCAAATCTATCAATCTGCCTCCCAGTTTGGCAATGAAAACTGAACTGCACGGGAAAATCGGCAGTTTTTTAAAAAAAAAGATGTGCTCATTTATATCAAGGATCCGAGTTTTTTTTGGGAAGGAACCCAATTTTTTGCAACTAATTTTTATCCATAATAAAGTAAGATCATACCCGCAAAATACACTCAAATTTTGATAAATTTATCACCTTATCAATAAACCCTTTAATCCTTGGAGGAAATGATTTATTAATTAAGGGAAGTCCTGAATAGTTTCTATAGCCGGCTTCAAGGGGGGCCTGGTGAACTTTTACCCCCATTTAAATTTTGTGAAGGTGAATGAGGACCCCCTGGTCGTGATGGACAGGATGGGGGAAGGAAACCTGGGCCCAGGGGTCCTCCAGGACCCAGCTCCCAACCCCGAAGTCCCCCAGACATTAATCCAAAAAAAAAATATCTTGATGTCCCAAATTTGAGTGGGGCACCCAAGGAGCTCAACTTACTCATAATGGGTTCCCCCCCTCCTGAAGTTTTTCCTGTTCATCAAGAACGCCTTGGATTTGCAAACCTACCTGCTTTGGGGTGTGGGTTAGACAAAAAAGGGGCTCACCCGAGCAATATCAACTTGACCCCTAAGACGTTAATGCCCTTTAAAAAAAGAAGTATGTCAATCAAACCGCCTGTGTTACAAAATCGGCTTTCAGGGGCCAATGAACAAGTAGATTTGATATTTGACGACTGACGATCGTGGAGATAAGTTGAGCGCTTCAACCTCAATCGTATTCAGAGATACCCCCCTACAAGGGAAAAAAGTGCCTCATTTGTTCTGTTTTCACCCCTTTCCCCCCGGGGGAAATTTCCTTCAAACAAAAAAAAAAGTCCCTGGAGAGGGGAAAACCCTTTTTTATATTGTTTGAATGTTTGGGGAAGTGAATGACCATTAATGGCTTAAACACTTGACTAACTGTCTTAGCCATATGGCTCAAGACATTATGGTCCTCCATCTGATTCATACCCATACCTGGACTTATCCAAGCCATTGCTTTATGAATTTGAGAAACAACTTAACCTTATTCAACCAAAAACTGACTTTAAGGGTATCAGCACTAATTTGGGGAAATTATCAGTAAATTCGCCGACCATTTTTAACTTTTATTTAACTGAGGTAAGCCAACCGGGGGATGGCCCTTTTTTGAACTAAAACAAAACAAATGGGAAAAAAAACGATTTAAAATGAAACGCCCAAAATGGATGGATTGATTGAATCGTACCTAATAAAATACCCAACCAGGTGAGCAGCAAATACTGCTACCCCTCCATGGGGGCAAAAAGGGGGGGATCGGGGGGCTCGTTTTCAGCCGCATCCATTCATTCTAGAGTGGGGGTGCGTGTTGTTGGATAGTAAGGGGGGGGGGATGGGGTTCAATACCCTTTAAGACGGGAACTTCCGTTCCCACCATCATTATCCCAAACGATGATTTGCTCAAAGTGTCTTCTTTTATGGGGATCTTGGAATTTAACGAATTTGGCAATGTTTTCAGGTATTTTTGCTTTCAGATTCCGTGCTACTGTTACCACGTTCTGGTTGGCTTGGACGTTTTTGAAAGTTTTCATGTTGACCTTACTTTGTGCAGTAAGATTTATGGGGATGATGGGAAGTGGGAATCCCCCTGCAAGTGCGCCAAAAATTTGGCAGCTGCTTTCAAACCGGACAGCAATCTGGTGTAGTGGCTGCTTCTACTGCAAGCTGATGGTCGCTGTAGAACGGTTTGGCAAAACCTGAGGTGGGAATTTTGCATCCCATTCTGCTTTACAGAGTGCCGAGTTGCAGCATCAGTTATTCAATGACATTACCTGATTTGTAGATTTCATCCATTAATTCACATGGATTTTGGTTGAATTGGATTGGGGAAAACGTCATTGGGGATTAAATTTCATTTGCAGAGCAAAATAAACTGGGATCCAACCCAAATTTTTGGGAAAAAGGGGGTTTAGAGGCAGAGTGGGTGCTGAGGGGGGAGGCACTGCACACGGGGGAAAGAGGGGAAACATCCCCAAGTCAGATTTTGCGCGGGGGGGGGGGGTTTGGGGGGCTCGGGGAAAAACCAGCGGGGGG
The DNA here is from genome assembly GCA_022478985.1 of Massospora cicadina. NCBI lineage: Eukaryota > Fungi > Entomophthoromycota > Entomophthoromycetes > Entomophthorales > Entomophthoraceae > Massospora > Massospora cicadina. The sequence goes on from JAKSZP010018162.1 coordinate 2,554, forward strand.
AATTTTTTTGAGATGGGCTTTTATGTTTGAGGGTCAACTGAAACAGGATAAAAAATGTCCATCCCCCCTCAGGGGCCTAGAAGGGAATCAGGGGGGATGGGATGGTGGCAAGGGGGAAATTTCCCAAAAAAATTTGTAAATTTGGGCTGATTGTGGCAAAAACCCCAAGGCCCAAAGGGGTGCAGCCCGTTTGGGCCCGAAAATTGTAAGATGGGGTTGGCGCCAACCCAAACCTTCCATAAGCTCCTGGTGGAGCACGTTGGGGGGAGGTGGGTGGGAAAACTAGCGAACGGGACCACCAAGGGGGTGTCCATTGGGAGCCAAGTCTGAGTTGTTGGGAGGGGAAATATTGTTGAAAATTAATGGTACTGTTGTCGCAGTGGCTGCATCAGCTTCACAGGGGAAGAAGGGTCAAAGTCCCCCTTATAGGGGCGAAGTCAGAAAACAGGCTGGTGCCATCCCCGCCTGAGCATTTTGATAATGGCTTAGTCTATAGGGGAAGAATTTCCCATATTTGATCCTAAGGAAAATGCATGTTCTCGGGGGGAGCACCGGGGGGGCAGCGGGGACTGCTTGAATTCAGGTGAGATGGGCATCAAGATCCGGGGAGGAACAAATCGTCCAAAGGGTTTGGATTGACGGGAGTAAGCCCAAGCGCGTTTTCCTGTTGGAGGAAAACGGGGGGATTTTCCGCTCCCCACGCTGGGACAGTTGGCGGGGGACTGATAAATCGAGCAAGATTTTGGGTTTGGCTTTTAAATTTGCTTTTATTTTCCCAAAAATTTAAAGCCGGTTAGCCGAGCAAAGAGAGTTTCCCCACCGTTTTTAACTTGAAGCACAAACTCTGGCTTGGGAATTGTCTTATTTTGGGATAATTCCATCACCACTGATTTTACATTTAAAAATATGCATAATATCTTACTTTATTTTAAAGCGGTGAAGTCTAACTCAATGCCCCAAATCCATATTAAAGAGGCTATATTGGAATTCCCCAAACAATAAACCCATTAGGCCACCTTGTTTTAACTACAATAACCCCCAGTCCCAAGTATAGCCATTACCCCCCCAAATTGCCTACCCCCAAAATTATACTGCACTCACAGAAGAAACAACCACACGTAGTACCCACACCCTTCAACAAAAGTCGGAAAATGATTAGTCAGTATAGGGCAAGAGGCTCCCTAGGCTGCAGAAAACAAGTGTCAAGACCATTTTCTAGTTCTAGCTGTATCCCCGTACTTCTGGTTGTTTTGTGTTAGCTGCCCCGTCAGGTGTTGAAGCCCTCCTTTTTTCAAAAAAAAAAAACCAATTTTTTACAGGGGTCAGTTACCCAAACATATTTTTGGGGGTTTTTGAAAAAAAACCTTGGATAAAACTTTTTAAAGATTAAACAACCCCAAGCTTCCAGCAGAATTCCCCTTGCTTCACTGCAAATCGCTAATGACAGCCTATTATTTATTAACTCCCCATTTGGATCATCAGTGGTTTTAGCAAATAGTAGTCCATAAGGGAAAGTCCTGGTGATAATTAACTTTTTCTCTAGTTAACGTTATTTTCTGGCTTATCCAAAAGATAAAAATGGCTCCCGACTTATTTCACGAAGCTAAATATGGGATGGCGGGTAGTCAGTCTACTAAGGCAATAGGAGCCTATTCTGCTTTACCCCTTCGTTTTGGGAAGTTATTAATTACTGCACCCACCATTGCACCAGAAAATGACAACTACGAGATGCTTATTAAGGTCCAACTGATGTGTAAGTTTAATTGCATCATCAAACACAAGGAAAAATACCTATCCCTACTAGGGTATCAAATTCGTTATTAATCGAACTCCCTGTCAAAAATAAAGGAGCTCCTAAAAACGGACATGCTTCCTAGAATACCTAGCTTCCATTTGCAAATTTGAGTACCAAGTCTTAGGGGAAGACTAAGTTACCCCCAGATGCTGTGAATGCCAAAGAGGATCCCTCTGTACCCCTCATTAAATTTCAAATACCCTCAGGTTCACAAGTTATTGTAGATATGGGGATTTGGATTCTTACTCCTCCTGATCAAATGTGGAGCTTAGTGGACACCCAAACCCTTTCTTTAAATAAAGCATTAATCTTCCAAGGGATTTTGGATCCTGCCTATGGGAAATCTATCTATATACTATTAAGAATTTAACTATTAAACCATTCCAGGTCCCTTAGCATGTCCCTATTGCTTATGTAAAACTATATATCATTAAGAGTATTACCGATGTAAATTGTTTTAGCTCGTTACAGGATCTAGGATTTGATCCCCCACCCACCATAGCTTTGGTTGACAATAAATTGGGGATAATCTTACCCTGAATGAATACCAGGACATCATATACCTCCTCGAGGAGTATGGCAATATTTTTTTTCCTTGGGACCAAGTGACTATAGGAGAATGTCTGGGGTAATTCATCAAATCAAACAGAGGATCACCCTCCATTTAATCCTGACCATATTGAAAATCAAAAGTGGAGGAAGCTCATGGCCTTAGAGTAACAGCAACTGTTGGAGGCCGGGTTACTTGTGCCTTTCAAAAGCCCATGAGCTTCCCCAAATCTATTAATCCAGTAAAAGGATGGTAGTCACCTTGTTGCTAAGACTTATCGCCAACTCAACTCTATCACTTGCAAAGATAGTTAACCCCTGTTGTGTATAGACGACTCTTTATGCTTAATATTGGGGTCCCACTATTTCTCAGCTATACTTCTCACCAGTGGATACTGGCAAGCAGATTTGTCATCAGAGGATTAGGAAAATGCGCTCTCATTACAAGTGAAGGACTATTAAAGCCTACTCAAATGCTCAGGGGTTGTGTAATGCCCCTGCTACCTTCCACTGCGCTATGGACGGACTACTAGGCGATTAAAAACGCTCCTGTGTACTAGTTTATTGTGAAGATATTACCATTTTTTGAGAACCTTTACTGAACATTTAGATCTTCTCAGGAAATTCTTTCCGCGTTATGGCAATCCTAATTTAAACTAAAGCCATCAAAATTCTCTTTTTTCCAGATTGAGATGTATTTTTTGGGTCATAAGATCTTTAAAGCCGGAATGTCCCTGATGGATGATAGGTTCTTGTATATTGCTAAGATGAGCCCTTTAAATCCCTACGAGACGTACAAGTTTTCCTATGAATGGTGGGCTATTATTGCCAATTTATCCCCCATTTCTCAGAACTCCTCCAAGCCTCTGGTTTATTTAAAGAAGAAATACCCTTTCAGTGCAATGAAGAGCAACAGCAGGCCTTTGACCTGTTATGCGTCTCTCTCTCCCACTCTCCAGTACTTAATTATTCAAATTTTAATAAACCCTTCCTCCTCTTTACTGATGCTAGCAATATTGCCATTGGAGCTATACTATCTTTGCATAATGAAAACTTAGTGGACCATCCCAACACTTACTACAGCAAAACCTTTTCTAAAGCTGAATGTAATTATAGTGTTACATAATGCGAATGCTTGGTGGTCCTACTGAGCATTAAGAATTTCAGACTCTTTTTATATGGAAAGCATTTTACCGTCATAACTGAGCATGCTTTATTATGTTGGTTACATCAGATAAGGACCCTGATAGGAGATTAACCTGATGGGCATTAAAAACTTTTTGGTTATGATTACATTTTCCATCAACCAGGGCCAAACCATCAAAATGCGGATTGCCTATCTTAGCTTCCCTTATTAACTATAGCTGAACCTGAAGGGGATTGATTCTATAACCTCCTAACCCATACACTCTTATGGAAGGACGAATCCCTGACCCTCCAAAAAAATAGTGAAAAGATCGGCTTCTTTCAAGTCAAAAACGGTCAATTGTGCAAAATTGTTTCTAAACTATGGGTGCCTTAGGTAAGACCATTGGCTTGAACTGATGTCTTATCAGAGGGACATTTGCAAGTCAGCCATGGAAAATTTAGAAACCCTACCAATGGCTTAAAACTCAATGTCACTAGGAGGGAATGCTTTTTTCTATCCAGGATGTATTGGAGTCCTGTCTGGTGTGTAAAAGCCAAGCTGGACCTAATCCCCACTCTCAACATCCAGTGGTCCCACCATGTGAACCATTCCATACTATTAGCCTTGATGTTGTAGGACCTCTTCCTCAAGCCTCCAATGGACATTGGTTCCTCCTACTAGACGTGGGCCATCTAACTAAGTGGATTAAAGCTGTATTGCTCCCCATCACTTTGGCAAAGGTTGCCACTACGTTTTTGTGTAATAGAATTATCGACCACCTTGGGCGCCCTAATTTCATTCCTTCTGATAATGGACAAAATTTCCGCTTGACGTTGGTGAAAGATTTTGCCAACTAGATGGGAACCACACAGTTATTCTCCACCCCCTATCATCCTGCAACCAATGGAATGGTAGAGCGGGTAAATGGTATCTTAACTGCAACCCTCTGAAAAAATGGCTCTGACTGACCCCTTCATTGGCCCCAATATTTGCCTAGTGCAATTCTGGCCTATCAGATTAGTTACCATCAAATTACTAAGATGTCACCATTCCAAGCGTTGTATGGCAGAAATCCCCATCTGCCTTCCAAAGTCCAGGCGATGCTTGACCAAGCTTCTCCTGAAGCACCTGAAGTCTCTATGTGAAGTATTGCAAATGAAATCATAAGACTTCAGGCCCTGGCTGTCAAAAACCTGTGCGCCACAACCAGTAAAAAAACTGCGCAATTTAATGATAAGCATGATCTCCTACACATCTTCTACCAGGTGACCTCATCCTATTCTACCATCACTGACCTGGAGGTTGTGATCACAAACTGGGCATCAACTGGTTAGGGCCTTTTTGAGTCATATATAGATGCGGCAATGAACACTCAATAATAGATGTTGTTCAGGACACAGTTGTAAACCATATATATAGTCAATTTCTACATCTGTTTTCCCCCTGCGCCAAGATCTGGATGGGGGTATTGTTAGGATTCCTACCCAAATGGCAGATTTGGATGCATTGGATGACAGGAATCAATCCCAATCTGAACAAAAAGCCCAAACTTCTGTTGAGGATAATTCCTTACAAAAGTTGCCAATTATCAAAGTTGGAGCTTAACCCCAAACAACCTGGTTGAATTAGGCTCCCTCAGAGCTACCCAACCTTGGGGCTTAAACCTGAGCTATGAGAAGATCACAAACAATACATTTGAGATAATGGTGCTGCCACCAAATTTTCGATTCATTTATCTGATTTAAGCTTGGGGTGCTTAAATTTTCCTCAAGGCAACTCCTCAATTACCCTTACATAGCTGGTAGTAAGATAATAAAACTTCTCGCTTTTTCTCAGTTTAGCAGTTTTAAGTAAAAATTTTATCTATTAGGGATTTGCCTCACCAGACTTGCTATCTGGATCAGCAAGACTTCTCAACAATAAGCATCAAAGGTAAGCATCAACGCCCTTGGGCTTTGGGTCAACTGGCCAAAAAACAACAAAAAAATCTGTGGTACCAACCTCTGATCATGACAAGGGTTACCAATGGCCCAAATGGTATACCAACAGGCTGATGAGCTGTTTAAGAGAATGGTTGATGGATAAATTGGGAACGAGCCCTGAGAAATCTAAGGTGTGTTTTGAAAAGCAATGTATTACTCAAGTCTAAGGATGTAAAAGTATTTAAGACAATTGATGGAAAATGACTGTTATTACCAAAACTGTCTTAATGAGCGGCTATAATTAAGCTGCTTTTAAGGTTGTCAGGTATGGAGGCCTGAGAAAGACAACTGACCTCATTAGACAGTACTTTTTCTGGTAGTCTATCCGTTATGATGTGGCCAATTATCTGGTTTGCTGCGTGGAGTGCCAGTTGCATATTCCATCAAGAACCTCGTGGATGGAAGAACGTTTAACAGGGTCCATGCTAAGTGCCCTAAGCATGGTATCCAAAAAAATAATGAAAGTGTCCGCAAAGGACCACTGAATTCTTAAGATGGTTATGTCCTGACAATTTTTGGTTAAACCCTAAAAGAGGGACCGCTGAAACAGTATAAATTGTTGTCTTAAAAACTAAACCTCTGAATTTATGAAAATTGTAGGTCAGAGTATAACTAAGAACCAGTTTGGGGAATAATAAATGAAAATATGGATCGCTTAACTGAGTAAAGTTCATTTCTCATATAAAAATAGGAAACTATAATAAAATATTAAAAAGGAAAGAAAAAAGAAAAAAAAACATAAAAAAGGTTGTATAGCATATATTTTCTATTGGCAATCCTAGATTTGGTGATTGTTTCGCCTATGGCGCCTCTTGGGAGAGGAAGTATGCATATCAGTAGGTATAAATAACCCGTTAAAATCTATTTGAGATTGAACGCTAACAAGGGCTAGACCTGTTCAAAGCCAAGTTTGTTGAACAGAAGCTGAGCCCTGAGAAAACGTGATGAGGGGAAGATAAATTGAGATGTCAGTACTTGCCAAATGTGATACTCTGTATTGAAAAGCGAAGCAACAGAAAAAAAAGGCAGCTAGCAAATAACCCCAAATAGTCCCATTATGGCACTGTAGCCATAAGATTAGGCTTGAGTGCTTTCTGACAAGCTTCATCAAGATCGTTAAACATATGGGCCAGCATAGAACAAGGGATATTAGACAGAGGTTGCCAAGTAATGCCCCTGATCAGAGCCATGTAGGGGAGGTATTGATGCAAAGTGCAGAGATGAGTTAGTATGCAAGGAGTGAGCGGCATTTTGAAGGCAATGACTACAAGATATTTTGGAATTGGAAACGGAACAAACAATGAAATTCAGGAGAGGCCAGAAGCTTTGTGGTCCAACTTTGAAGAAATTGGCCCACAAATCAAAGAGCATAGGCTAAATCATCTCAATCTAAGATTATTGAGAGATTGTAGATGTTCAGAGCTTTAGAAAGAGCCTTGGTTACTCATTTCCTTCATTCTGCGTAGTGGAGCTCAAAATTTTTGCGTTTTCCAATAGCTAGCTTGGTTGAGAGAACAGTTGGTTTATAATATTGATCTAGTCAAAAAGGAACTCAGAAAGCATGTTAGATCTGGCATAAAACAACTGAAAGATAATTGTTGGCATTGCTTCAAGAGGCTCAATGATTATAATATGGTTATCTGAAAAAGGGGCTAACCCTAGAAAGCACAGAATTCCAATTTGTGGTCCAATGGAAGAGAGAAAATTGGCTGCAATTTGTTTGAGATAGTCACTATTCTTGTCTGATTGGGAGTGGATACTGTTTCCAGTAGTCCAGTGGAAGGATAGGTTTCATGCACTTGACAAAGAGTATGGGTCCTAGGGAATTATAAAAGAGATTTCTCTGACCAGAACAGCTCATCAATTAGAAAGATATGGGCATCTTTAGTAGAAAGATTGTCAAGATATTTCTGGAACTAAGAGATATAATTCAACATATGATCTGACAAGAGGGGGATGTCAGATTTTTTATAATGGTCAAAATTATCCAATTTGATGTAAATTAAGCATTAATTTATTTTAAATTTGGCGCAATTAATATCTAAATTATGATATAAGCTCTTCAAAAAGAAAAAAGAAGTGCAAGAATGATATGAGCGAAAAAGTTACTTTGAGAAATAATAACAAAAACAAATATTTAATCATTCTTAATTTTGCCATGAGAAAGACATTGACTCTAGTGACATCCTGCCAAGGACAAGGAGGAGATCAGGAAATCTAGGAAGCTGAACCAAGATCCTGATTATGACTTTGGGTCATATGCTCTGATCAAAAGGAAAACCAGCTTTCTGGGACTAGCATCATCACAAGTTAATCGACTAGACTGGCACAGCAGTGGGTCATGAGGACCATTCTCTGAGGAGGCAGTAGAGAGAAAGAAAGGAAGAAAAACACCTGCTGAAGGTTGTCCTGAGCAGTGTTGAGTGCATATTGGCTGTGCTCCATTGGAAACTAAAATGTATTTGACTTGGTCTGAGGTGGCATTCTCCGGTCCTAATATTATTCTTGCTAGAAATCTAGGCAAGAGAGGGGTTGTGTTGGGTTTTTTACCCACCTTTCCAGCTTCCTAGGTTATCTGCTGGTTCACTAGGGATAAGTCCACCTAGCAAATAAATCAGATATTGGTTGACCCTTGATTTTGTTTTAATAATGTATAAGGATTTTGGGTAATTTGCCAGGTTTGGATCAGTCAGGTATCAATCCATGTGAATGCTTAAGACTTGTTAAATAGAGTTGCCATCAAAATGGGGGCATTTTATAGTTGTCTACTAATTAACTATCAGATAAACTGATTGGGATCAGTTGGTTTCATCACTGACTGATTGAGAATTTAGTAAGCAGCTGTGAGGCGAGTGATGCCACCTGCAACTAGCAAATCAATCAGTTGGCTTGCGGACTCAGCCAATGATTAAAAAGTTCCGTTACCTAAGCAGGTCACTAGTCAAATATGGTTGGTTTGCTGTGATCAAGTGGGAGTGTTAGGGACACTTTTTATGGCTCTTTACATTTTTAGGTCTCTAGGATTTCCAACGGAGGAATCTTTAACCTGATGAAGAAGACCATCCCTGGTAGAGACGTTGTAGGCAAATTCAATGGCAACTGCTTCCGTTTTTATGGCTGAGGCGCTAACCAAGGTGTTGGGTGCCAAATACCCCTATAAATTCCCTAGTAACTTTATTGATATGCAGATTGAAAGAATCCAATAGTAGTTTTAGGTTTTATTCATCTTCAGTTGTTTATTGTTGTTTAGAATAATTGTGGACTATTTTGTGTGTATGGAGATTTAATTATTGGATATCCTAAGAAAAGAAGCAGACCATTGATATAGATCTCCACTGACTCAGCTGAATAGAACTAAGGCCAGGAACCTCTTATCTAATAGTGGATTAATTTCAGCTGAGAATAGGAAGAAGTCCCTACTTGCAGAATAATTACTTAGTGGATTATTCCAAGTTTTTTAATAGACCATCAGGTATAATTATTCAACTATAGATAATAGTCTTCATACTATTATTGCTCATATATATCAATAGAATGAAATTGAATAACTAAACCCGGCATT
>JAKSZP010018163.1:0-11512 GCA_022478985.1 Massospora cicadina
CCATTCATTTTAGTAAAATACATTGAAAGTGCCTTCACTCGAGTAATTGATTGAAGCCTTATTTTACCAGAAATCAGTATCTCATAGCTGGAGTGGGACTCGAACCCTTGCTCTCCAACCAAGCTAATCAAACCATCCTTATTCAGAATGTAAATTGTTCGTTTTAAGGTCTGAGCTGAAATAAGAGGCTGGGCGTTTTGCACACCATTAGTATCAACCTGGGCTTGCTTGGCTTGCACCCAGCGTTGATCTAAGGTGTGCTTCAAGTCAGGAAGAGCCTAAAGCTTCATCTTCTGGGCCTCCTGTTGCCCAGCCTTGTCCCTAGTATCAGTGCCCAATATCATGTCATCCAACCATGACAGTAAGGTTGGATTAGCCGCACATTCTAGATCACTAAGCACCAAATTGGGACAATCTACTCTTTCCAATGGGGATTCAAATGGTTCAGATTTTGAAACTTCACACCAGTTCCAATCTCACCCATCCCATTTAAACCCCATAATCGGCACTTCTAAAGTCAGCACTTTATCTCCATATGCTGAAAATGACCAATTCACCAATTAGTCAATGAGTTTTGCCCACAAAATCACAGCAAATACTCGGGCTGAATTTACCCAAATAGATTGGGATGGTGATGAAACATCGCCCTCCTCCCAATTGGCTGGAGTTAATTCCAATCTGGATGAGCCTCCCCAATTTAGCAAGGCCCAACAATCCGCCCCTCAATTCAATATGACGCCAGCAACTGGTGTAACATTTCAGCAACAGGGGAACTCTGCAAACTTGTCCAAACCACCAGCTCACATTCAACCTGCGATTGCAGCCCAAAGCAAACACAAACGTACCAAAGGAGCCACTGGGGCGTGGCAAAAACCTCTGGCACCAACGCTGCCCAAAGCTGATCCCCATGAATTGGCGTTTATTGCTGATGTTAAGAAGAAAGGGGCCAAAACTAGAGCGCAAAAAGCTCTACCTCACTAAACCCTCTCCCATGTGATTCGCCTTTATTATGGGCATAACCCTGTTGAATTCTATATGGAGGATTACTTCTCATACTTTGCAGCGATTGCAGAGACATTCCCAATTAACACCACCATCCATGAATCAGTGGAGGGCCACTGCATCGATGTGGGCTTCAAAGAAACTGCCCTTGCTGACCATGCTGCCACCCTCCAGGTCATAATTCCGCGTGTATTTCTTCACATCTCCTGCACACGCTCTCACCTGGAGAAAATTTCATGGGTTACTTTTTTTCAACCTACCAATGACTGTTGATCCTAAATCTCTTAAACTGACGCTCCATCTGGTTTAATGTAGTTTGGGTCTGTTTTTTCAGTGGACTTTAGCATCCCCTCTTAATATGCTCCCACTCAAAGAGCTTGCACTGCTAGGGCGTCGTTCATCCCCTTTCCCACTGTATCCTGCAACATTGAGGTTATTCCTCATGTGGCGGTAGTTGGGGCATGCCCTGAGATCTTTTTTGTCGACCCTGATCAGGCGCGCCCTTGGTGTTCATGGTGTAACGCCCTTGGACACCAATATAGTGGTTGCACAGCTCAAAAACAAGCCCTCTTAGCCACCACCCAGGGGCCTAAACCAGGCCAAAAACAATCCCACGTGGCCGTAGCAGCAATTCCACAACCCACACAATGGGTTCCCGTTCAAGACTTGTCCCCTGAGGCATTACGCCTAGCTGTTGAAACAGCTAACCCCACTATTGGTAGGGGATACCTTCGCGCTCATGCCCCCCTTCCAGTGGGCACCCCCTCCAATCTCCCAGAGTCAACTCCCTCTCTCACCAAGCGCAAGGCATCTCCTACAGTGCGCCCCTCGTCAGCCACCCCCACTCAGAGCTCCGCGGCACCCCACCAACCTCCACCAGCAATTTGTCGCATCAACCATCAGTTCCCAATGGAGCTATGCCCACCAGCATGTACTAGCAACCCGCGGCCTGTGGTAGAAGTGCCACCTCAAAGCGTCCTACCCCAACCCCACAGTCCATTTCGCGCGGCTCCTTTGCAGTGTTGGAGGAAGTGAATATGGACTCAGACTCATCAGATGGGGACACCGCGGAGGTCGCCATTGAGCACCCTCAGGTCCTTCCCCTGCAACGGAGCGGGGGCAGCATCCTAGGCTGGCTTACTGAGTCCTCCGCCCCCCCACCCTCTCCTTCCCCTCAGAACCCTCGACGCTCCTCACGGATTACAGCTAATAGTCAAGCTAATGGACTCAAAACTAGCCGCCTCACAGCAGCAGATTTAAGCACTGGCAACCCCCCAGGACATGAAGGGGAACAGTTATGAGTCCCCACGGCAGCACCCTGGCCCTGCAATCCATCAACGCGAATGGGTTGCGGGACTTTGAGCGAAGAGCCCGCCTCCTCCACAACTTCAGGTCAGCACAAATTGACATCGCTGCTGTCCAGGAGCCCCATATCCTCCCCCATGAACAATCTGCATGTAATGAACAGTTTGGAGGCATCTCCTTCTGGAAAAACCATGCCGCCCTTATTGTTTTGAATCCCCAGGTTAAAACCCATTCTTTTTCACAATATCTAGGTGGCCGCCTCATACTGGCCAAACTCACCACTACTGACTTCTCTTTCTTCGCTTCAAGCATCTACCTGCCTAATGCAGGTAAGGAGCAAAACCAGCTCTTGGAAGAGCTCGTCCAACTTAATCTCCCATGGAATACAGTCCTCTTGGGAGATTTCAACACAACCATAAGTCGTGTCCGTGACTCTTACCCCCCTGCAGCAAAGGAACGCCCTGGATCAAGTCGCTTACAGGATTTCCTTCGCCTGAGTGGCTTTATAGATGCGCTTCCACCCTCCGCGTCTGGCCTAAGTTGCATGACTAGAATCCAGTATGATGGAGGAGCTTTCCAGTCAGCGTCACGCATAGATATGGCACTGATTGGCCCCCTGCTAATTGGCTGCATCTCCTCTTTCATCTCTCGTGACAACCAACTGAGTGATCACAGGTCACTCACCGTTGTCCTCACCACCACGCTTAGACTGTCGCGTAGGTTCTGGCCTAGGGTTGCCCCAGCTCTTCTCAACAACCCCTTCACTAAGGAGAAGCTGTCTATGACCATCTGGGAGATTCTCACCTCCCCCCCACCCCACCTGCTTGACCATAAGGCTAGATGGGCGGTGACCAAGGAGGGCATCACCCGCGTTGCTTACAACTGTGCCAAAGCCCAGATGACCGCAGCTCGCGCCAGAGTCAAAAGGGCAGAAGCCAGAATCAAACATCTGGAGCGAAACTGCCAGCCTTCGCCCTCTCCCAGATGGTTGGAAGACTGGGAAGCGGCGCAGGAAGCACTCCGCTTGGAGCTCACACTTCAGGAAGAACGGGCAGCAAACTTTACAACATCATATTACTATGCTCAATGGGAACGCCCCACCCGCTTCTTCTTTCAGAAACAGAAAGCCCGGTCAACAGCGCAGGATATTACTGCACTGAAGATTGGCACTACAACCACTTCAGATAAGGAGAAAATTACGCAGGAACTACACCGCTTCTACTCCAGCCTCTTCCATGCCACCCAGGTGGACCCGTCGGATATCCAAGACTTCCTGTGGCGGGCTCCAGAGCCGCCCATTGACCCACGGGCTGATGAGGCTCTACTGGCGCCTGTTTCCATCCAGGAGGTGATGGAAACCCTTCTGAAATCCCCACGGCTTAAAGCCCCAGGCCCATACAGAATACCCTTCGAGGTGTACCTTCTGGAACCTGCGATGATAGCCAGAACCCTCCGCGACCTCTTCGCTGCACTCTTGGTGAATGGCGAGGTCCCCCCTAACTCCAGAGGCTCAATCACGACTCTCATTCACAAGAAGTCAGACCGTGAGAACCTGGCGAACTGGCGCCCCATAGCATTGATCAACACAGACCACAAGCTCTTCACGAAGCTTCTGGCCAACCGCATTACCAAATGGGTGTCACCTCGCCTCTCCCCATCCCAGCACGGTTTTATTCCAGGGAGGTCAATATGCGACAACTATAATGACTTTCACGCGACTTTGACTGCTAACTCTCATAAGGTGAATGGCTTTGTGGCTCTCCTGTATATGGAGAAAGCATATGATCAGGTGGCCTGGAAGTATATTGATGCTTCCCTGGCCCGCTTCCATCTCCCCCCCCGCAGCTAGGCGCTGGATATCAGCGCTCTATGACCAGCTCCACACCAGAGTCCTGGCGCCAATGGGTTTTACAGTTCAGTACCAGTTGGACAAGGTCTCCGGCAAGGTGACCCCCTGAGCCCTATCCTTTTTAACATCAACCTCGACCCCCTTTTGGCCTCTTTACAGGACAAGCTAACAGGGATTCTGGTCCCAGGTAAAGCCCTCACCCGCACCATGGCATTTGCATATGACACCGCCATTGCATTTAGCTGCCCTGGAGATGTTGCCCTCGCTGCTGTGACCATTGAGAGGTACACCAAGGCGTCCAACGCCATGGTCAACACCTCCAAGATAACAGTTGTACAGGTCAGCTCCCCCACCTTCCCCCCACCATTTGGTATTGAACCTGTGAGCGGTACCTTCCGTCACCTGGGCGTTCTCACCAACCAACAAGGAGTTGCGCTAAAAGACAATGAGGACTTGCTCCTCGCAGCAGTTAACTCCAGGATTGCCAGCTAGAACTGGCAGCAAATCACCCCCCAGGGTTGAGCTCTGATGGCCAATGTGTTCCTCCCCTCCAAAGTCTGGTTCCTAGCGCACGTCTGCCCATTCACAGATGCCTTTTATACGCGGCTCAATGTACTCCTCCGCTGTTGGATCTGGGGCTCAAACCATCCACCAATGGCCCTCTCAACCATTGCCCAACCCTGCAATGAAGGGGGCCTAGGGCTTCTGGACATGCGATCCCACGCCACCACAATCTTCTTGAAGTTCCTATGGCCGATTGTCTGCTGGGACGCGACCCCCATGTTCCAATGGGCGCCCGCCCTCCGCCAGTCAGTGTCAGCAGCTCTGGGTCTTCCTAGAGCATCTCTGACCTCATTTTGGGGAGTGGCTCACAAACCACCCAGGCCATCGCCTGAAACCATCCTCATCCCTCTACTGGAACCAGGCTCTCCTTGCCCTGAAACGAGTAGGCGCGCGGATCCACCATGCCTTCCCATACAGAAGGGAAGGCCCTGGCCTCATCCCCTGTCGCCATGCAATTGTGCACAATGGACAAGTTGTCACAACTCGCCTCAACCCCCAAGATCGTCCTCCCATCCGCCCAAGGCTCCTTGAGCTCCTCCCTCCCTCCGTGAGATTCGACCTTAAGGAATTGTGGAAGGACGTCTATCACCCCATCCTGTCAGCAAAGGTGTCCAACACCTTATGGAGGGTGCTCCACTGTTCATACAGGAAAGGGGACAGGACTGGCCCTACCTTCCAGCACTGAAGCTGCCCCCGCTGTGCAGAGCCTATTGACTCCCACCTCCATCATTTTTTCACCTGTCCAGGTGTTGCCACATTTTGGCCAAAGGCCCGTGCGCTCCTCCATGCTCAGCCCTGGTCTGGACACCCTGTGCATGACCTCATGTTCGAGCAGACGTTGCCTGGTTGCCACCAACCCCTCCGTGTCCTTGCCTATGCCACAGCCATCTGGACCATCCATAACTCCTTCCTTCGTGCTGCCTTTGACCAGCAGGTGTGGACCCTTCCACACATGATCACCCACTTTCAGGTACACTTTGAGATGGCCCTGAAGGTCTGCACTATGTTGCCAACCCTCCCCCGCTCAGTTGTCACTGCAGCACAGCTCTGGCGCGCAAACCCCCCTTCCTTTCTTGATGCCTCCTCCCTCCCCTTCCCTCGCCTCAGGCTCTTAGGAGCCCAGGCATAATTCAATAAACATTGATGAATCCCCCCCTTGGGTTGGGACCATCTAGTACTAAAAAAAGAATCAGCAACATGAATGCTTTAGTTATATATTTCATTCAGCGTCTTGGACTTACCTAAGCTAATTTGATTTTTGGACAAAATACTATAACTTTTTATTTTTATTTTTTAGTACTAGTGGTGCCCAACTCAAAAGAGGGAGCTGCCACGCATCTTTATTCACAAATGGGCCAAGCAAAGGAAAATTATAGTAAAATAATTCCTAATATAGCCCCCAGGTTATCAGCCTAGGAAGCCATATCAGATGGCGAAGAGGTTTGGGGAAACTTTTTTCCAGCGCCTGCTTTAGCTGGCGGACCATGGCGGACAGTATTGGGTTGGGAGCATCAGTGACTTGGGGCATAAGGAGGTATAGTTGGGGGTTTTCATTGTTAATGAGGCCGGCAGTGTCCATTGCCTCAACATATTGAGCAAGTTGATGCTCAGCAAAAATGATGAGAGCTGGCACACAAGTAAATGATTTGATGCACCAGCAGGTTTTGAGATAATTGGGGTCAAAAAGAGAAGTTTTTGCTACATCGATGCAAGTGCAGCTTGCACCAAAAGCAAGCTCAACAATTTCATACTTCGCATTTTCCTCAAAATCATGAGGAAAATTGGGGATAGGAATACCCTTGACAAGGGGCTCCATTGCCCCATGGAGTTGCTGGTGAAGGAGGGTGTTGGCTGGGGCAGCTGCAGCTGTAACTTCCATTTTGTTAATATTTTAATAAATGGGAAACCCGTTTTTTGGACAAAATTGGCAGGAACGCAATTTGGGAGTGTCAACAAAGATTTCCTCCAAAGCAGAATCAGGTTTCACATGGAACTATAATTTTTTACTTTTTAAAATTGTTCCTTGCATATGCTTTTGATAAAGCAGTAGGAATCGTCTCATTCTCATTGCAATCAAATTTATTATTTTTTTGATTGAATTACTCTCATTACAATTCATTTCTGGCATGCAGTTAAATGACACAATCACATTGCAAATATACCTTGATATGTGATTAATCAATCTAACTCCAGCACATATTCATTTTTCTGGTCAATAATATCTGAAGTATCAAGAATCCCACTAATGTCTGATTTTCTGACAACTAAGATCATGTCAGGAGCTCTTATACTAAACCACCTCTTTAACAACCATTAATTTTTTACTCGATTAGAGAGGAAATGAAGGACAGAGAGGTAGACTTTTTGAGGTCATGGCAGTATTCCGCCGCTCATCTAACACTGGAGGTAACTATGGATCTGTAAAAGGGCTTTACTAGGGGCTTGAGCTCTCCTTATTCCTGTGAGGGTATTGCCTCTAATCCAGATGGAGGGACTTGTCACTAATATCTACAATTTTAGAGTCATTTATACAGAGCTTTTCAAGTTAAATTTTAAAATATTAGTAAATCTTGTTTTACTATAATTCTGCATCATCATCAATCAATCATCCAGAAGTTGAGTTATATGACAATAAAATAATAAAGTCATTTGTACCACAAAATCATTAGTGTTATTTGGTTGATCTAATAGATCCTAAGGTTTTTTAATATTATTAGCTCACTTAAATGGGGGGCGTCCACGGGTTATATGCAGGCGCCAAATAAAAATTGAGATTTTCAGGTTTCTAATATGGTGCCTCAGCGCTGATCCTAAGCATCCATATTAAAAGAAGAGTTTAGGGGGACTTTAGCGGTTTCCAGTTTCTTTATATGGTGGGCAAAGCCAGATAAAATGGGGGCTGGAGCATCAGTGGTTTGGGGCATAAGGAGCATTAAGTGAGATTGTCTTCATTGATAAGTCCTGCAGTGTGCAATGCCTTGACGTATTGAGAAAGCTGGTGCTCAGCATATAATAAGTTTGGGCACATAAGAAAATGACTTAATGCATTGGCGATTCTGAGGATAAATGAGATAAAAAATTGAAGATCTTGCTGTTTCAATGCATACATGGCCTCCAGCAAATGCAAGGTCTTAGGTATCATGTTTGCATTGTCAGGGATATAATAGGGGAAATTAGTGAGGGAAATTCCTTACAAAGTGGCTCTATTGCCACATGTAGGGATTGTCAGATGAGAGTGCTGATAGGAGCAGCTGTTGCACCAACAGCCATTTTAAGTTACATCTTATATAAAGGTAGCCATTTTTTAAGGAAGAAACAATAGCGTGGAGTCAAATCGTGGGAATCTGCTAAAATTCAGGCCATCTGTAACTATTTTTAGTTCTATAAGCCTGTTCTTCATCATCTATCCATTTAAGGACAACAAATGGTTTTAAAAATGCAAATGCTGGGCCAGTAATTAGAAGTGGGTTGGTGGTGTCAGGAGCTGATTGGCTTCACACAGTTGACCAAAGCAACTCAATCATCTCATGCAGCAATCTGCTCAGAAATTGTTGAGGAATCAATTTTAGGTTAATTGGAGCGGTGGGAGCAGCGCCACAGAGGTCGATTATAGGTGCATGAGGATCTAACTACACTTTTAAAATATTAGGCATCGCCAAGGCTAGGGGAGTGGCAGAGGGTGGATGGGTTGAAAAGGTGGTTACAGCTAGAAAAAGGTACTTGCGGTTTTAATGGTTGAGCCCTAAAACACAAGGGATATATGACAAGACCATTCTTGATAATGCCCAGAATGGATGGTTATGATAAGGTCTGATCACAGTGTGGGGGTATTAGAAAGATAGGTGTCTTAATGAAAGGGACGGTTTGTTCCAAAAGCACAAGACCCAAGAGACAAATGGCATTGTTGGGAGCCTCAAACTGAAACATGGAGTCAGAGCCATAGGCAGCCAAGCCCTCTGTTAGTTTATGGCGTAGGCGTTTGGCAGAGATTTGTGAGTGCAAGCTGGCAAACAAGACCATAAGCATGGCCTCATCTAGCAGTCAAGCTCATAAGTCCAGGGTAGGTGTATTAATATAAAGTAATGGCAGCTGCGCTGCCGCCATGGCATGAGATTCACTGGTATGCTAAGGTCAATTCACCCCTCAAAGATGTAAAAAGTTAAATTTCTGGCAGTTTATACATTGTTATTGCCATCTCAATATTGGCTGCACTCATGTAGAGGAAGAGATTTTAATACTTGACCTGAAGGCCAAAACACAGGTTGCTCCAAGGGAGCAAAAGGGTGTTCAAAGCACCGCTTGGGAGAGCACAAGATGGTATGCTGAATTCCAAGGTTGACTTAGTGAATGGAATTGTGTAAAGGAGGGGCTAGCTGGGATATCAAAGGTGAATTTTGATAGTGACCAAAAAAACGCCATTAGTGATTCCAACAGCTCACGTGGGATTAGCAGGCATCAATCACGTCAGCATAGGCTCAAAAATCAAGGGCAAAAATGCTTTCTGATATAATAAATTTGTAAAATTTGGTTATAATTAATTGAGTGATCAAATAAAAGAAATAGGGGCTCAGTCACTTTCATATTTTATAAGTTGGCAAGTGTCCCACCTTTTTTGATGTATGTTCATTTCAAGTCTTCATTTTTCTGAGTAGCCAATATGCTCCAATAAATCTTTATAAAGTCACTTAATTTAGTATTTAGTTCAGAGAACAGTCCTTATATAAGGGGGGAGTTTAAGTTGGCTCTGGTCTAAACTGGCGGGTTCCAATCAGCCACCTGAGTATTTAAGGAACTGCTTTTTATGTGGGTCCACAACCTTCTATCAGGGTATGACTCAATCATTTCAGCGGAATCATGTTGACTATAATGCTCTCCATGCTACACCAAATGCTCTCCCAGAAAATTTAAAAAGCTTCAAAGATTGGTAGGGGGAAATTTTTTAAAAAATCAAGGGAATAGAACAAAATAGTGCAGTATTCTCACAAGTAAGGACACTGGCCTTTAGATAAGGGATAGAGTTTGGGGGGTTACCAGCTGTTATTGAGTAATGCCCTCATGGATTGAACTTCTTCTCATTTTTCAGTTTCCTGGGTTTGTGTTTGAGAGGAGAGGATCATTTTGAAAATTGTCATGAAAACTGAGGTTGGAAAAGTGATGGGAACGGCATGATGAGCTGCTCCCCAATTTAGATTTCTTAAAACTTTTTGAAAATTTTCATGTTGAAGCGCTCCTTCCTAAGAGGTCCAGCGCTCAATCACAAGTGAATTTCCATATAAATTGGAGATAGCTCTTGGGAAACAATAAAAAAGGGAATTGGGTTTATAATATTAACATTCTTTGAATAAATGAACTATTGCATCTTGTATGTTGTAAAATAGAAGCTATCAGAATTTTGAGATTTTTAAAAAATGGGCGGCGGTATCTGGGAAACTTACCCAGAGTATTTTTGCCGTTTTAAAATTATAGTTGAAGGTTTTCTATACTCAAGAGTTTAATACTCTCAACATAAAAAATACTAGACAGTGTGGTGATTGGAGTGGGAACAAATATAGGAGTTTTTTAAAATTGGCTTTTTCTAACTGGAAATGACTAGTAGGCCCCACCTGGCTTATTGCCCTTTATGAGAATCCTAGAACCTTGATTTTGGTTGTCAACTTGTATTACACTCGTGATGTTGACTCAAGACCTAGTCAAATTTGCTAAAAGCTGACATCAAGCTGAGCAACCATAGTGTGAAAGCCAATATTTTTGCAAATATTCAAAATTAGATGATAAATTTTTGCCTGCTATTGTTGGAACTTTGCCCTCCCAGCTTTTAGATAATAATGTTGTGGGTCAAACCCAGCCAAAATGGGGAAATGTCATACATTTCAGGTCCCTAATACTGCTAATATTGAACTATATACTAATAATGATTTTATCAGCTAAAAGACCCTGGCCAATTTTCGGTGGAACCCCATATATTGAGGTAACACTATTTCAAATACCTCACGGGCAAATAACTCAAATTAAGCAGTCAGATTACTCTGACCACGTGGCGGACTCTGGGGCGTCCTTTGTTAGGGTTTACCCCAGCCACCACCAGTTTCATTCAAGCATATACATGGGAACCGCCCCCTTTTATATGCTTGGTGGGGGTCCCCCAAGGTGCAATATTTTTTGCTAATGTGGATTGGCTAAGGTATATTAAGTCATTACCCATGGGTACGTCTTGCCCCTAACAATAATTTCCCATCCTTTGTTCATCCTAAGTGAAATGAGTTCTCTAAGATTCAATGGGCTAAATTCCCATATTTCCTAATTCAGAATAGCCTAAGCTATTATGAACTTATCATTGAATTTCCCTCAACACTTGATATAGTTAAGTACTGAATGGTCTGAGATTGAGAGGGTTTGTTTTATCTTATCTCCAGCGGCACTTAATAAAAAGTTTAAAACACCAACTTTCAAAGTTTTTAAATTTTAATTATTTTTATTATATATTGGTATCAATCTACAATTGTTAGATTTTGGGTGTGGAAGATGCAAGCGAGCATCTTCCACACCCAAAATCCAACAGCTATATTGCTAGTATTAAACACATATTTCAAATTGTTGGCTGTACATAATTGATAATATAATCTTTAATTTTTCCTGCATTGTGAATGATCCTACTAAATAGGAAGGTGCCAGTGTAGGGTAAAACAAAACTATATGCTTATTTTTAGCTCTAGTGGTGCACAACCCAAAAGGGGAGCTGCCATGCATCTTTGTTTGTGAATGAGCCAAACAATGGTATTATTATAAATAAAA
>JAKSZP010018164.1:0-11479 GCA_022478985.1 Massospora cicadina
CCCTCCCCTCATGACCAGACAGCCAAGAAGCCCCGCCCAAAAATATCTCCCTCAAAAATGGCTTGAATTCCTCCCTCAGTGCCCCAAACCTTCCAAATTGTCTCTGAGACTGGCTTGGATACTAAAATTAAAATCTAAAGAGAGAACACTTACAGCCATTTCCAGCTGCACCAAAATCCCAATTTTCTCCACACCCCTAAGCTGTGACCAATTAGACCATTTAGCTACAGTTTGAAGCTTCACTTTTTTCTTCATGTTTCCCTTTTGTCTCCTATTCCACAGTTTTGGCTTGTTACAACTCAAAACTATATTATAAAGTTGTTTAAATAAACTAATAAAAGTAACTTTTAAACTAAATTCATTTTAATCCTTTCTGATGGGAAGCAAAGCCCAAATTAGAAGCAAGATATACATATTCTGGAGTTCTAATTTTTATAAAAGTGTTTACTAACAATTGGGAGCAGTAAGGGAGGATACCCCAGTGGTAGAGTATAGACCCTCTACCACTGCCTCCCGAGTTTGATCCTGGTAATGGACTTTGGGTAGGGGACGATTTTGACTGTGTTGGTTTTGCGCGCCACTGCCCCAAAATTGAGATAGCAAATAGCAAAGGCGGTCCATGGAGTTCCTGGCCTATCATACGCCACGCATGGAGGTTTTCTGGGTTTTATCCTCCTTTCCCATTTTCTTCACTTCCCTAATTGGTGCGGTATCATCCCCAGGTCAGCCCACCTCGAATAAAATTCACAACAATTGGGAGCAGTGCTGGTTGATTTCCAAAAAAATACATAAACATTAAGCTCTCCCAAAACGAAGTCATTTTTTGGTTTTTTTGTGCCATATCTACTGTAGAATATCCCTCAGTTTTAACTAGGGTAAACAAATACAAAATATATCTTAACCTTCCCCCCAGGCCTGGCCCCATTTAAAGGCCACAACTTATCTTCCTGGGTACATGTACTCCACATATCAGCAGCCATAATATTTTTAACTAAGATAATGAAATTACATATAATGAATTCTGCACTTTTGAATGAGGACATTTCCCCATCATCACCTCTACTTAAAGCATACAACTGCATTAAAGAACTTGTTGACCAATCATAACTCCACCTGTGGATGGCCAGGCTAGACCAACAGTTACCCTTACAACTACCCCTGGAATGTTTAAGGGTCATTAAGTATGTCTTTTACTTTTTTTCCTTGCATCTCCACTGTATCCTCAAACAATGAAGTCATTCAAAAAACAGTGCCCTGGAATTTTTGGGTCCTCTCTTAGTTTATTGAGAATCCAAGCCTACATCCTGGTCTAAATTTTTCTTAGAAATTTGCTGACATTAGCTATCAATATTGGCATGTTATATCTTTAAAAAGATAAACCCACATCAAGTAGCGTTTTTAGCTAGTTAAATTATATTTAAAAGTTTTTAATACAGTTATAAATCTATCATATTATATTTTACAGCTTTCCTGTAGCTCCAATTTCATAGATATGCAGTTTATATATAAAATGAAAACTTAAATAACTTTATAAATCTTATGGTATTTTCTTTCTGCTGGAATAGCTTTTAAGCGATTATAATAAAAGTAAATCAATAAAAATATAACCAGCCTACACCTACCCCCCCCCTTTGCTCCCTGATGACCTCAGATTCTCAACCAGCTGCTCCAATGTGGGGCAGCGGTGAAACCGCACCCAGCATTTTCCATCTGGAGGAAAAATGCACTCAGACTGGTTTGTCCAGTCCCACCAAATCATTGGGTTGGTTTGTTCCGCTCAAGGATCTTGCCATCCACCTAGCACATGTCCAAGCAGAACCTCGCAGCCCACTCATTCTCCCCTGATCCCAGCTGCATTTTGGCCTTTAAATCAAATTTGGGAAATTGTTCCCGTATGCAAAGAAAGCCATTATCACTTGCCCAGGTGGTAATGATGCTGTCTGTTTTTATAGATTTCCGCCCCTATGAGGGGTATTTTGATCTCAGCTTCACTTGTGAAGATGATGCCGCCACTGCGGCCACCATTCCCCTGGTTTTTAAGGGCACCCCTATCCCCACAATGCACACCTGGATCCCCACAGACACCACAATGGTAGTTCAGTTTATTGAGTTGTCCACTCACCTTCCCCCCAAAGTGCTCAACCAGGAGTTGATGGAAGGTTTGGTCATGTATGGCAAAATCCATCCTTTAGTTTGTGGTCCCAATGGGGCTGCTCACCTTGAAGGCCTCAGGCAATTTCCATGATTAGCCCAGAACTTAATAAAATCGCTCAATTGATCCCACCATGCCATCATTCTTTCTGCCCCTGACCACCCATTCTGGGCTGTGTCAAGGGTGGGTGGACCATCTGTCCATTCTAATTTGAGTTGGATAACTCAAAACATAAATCCCCTCTCTTACTGCTTCTGCCAGACCTGCGTTGTCTCCATCTGGCCCCAATCTGCCACACACCCCACTGCCTTTCCAGTATGGGGTACAATCCTTCCCCCCTCCCCCAAAGCCTGCTGCCACTATGGTTCCTGCAGCTGCCAATCAGCCCCCTCCTTAGTCCAGTGCCACCTGCACCTTAACCAATCAGGAATTGACTTGGACAAAAGTTTGTTCCCACATTATTATAAAATTGACACCCATAGACCAAAAATTCACTAAACCTAATTTTTAGTACAATTTGAACTCCTGGACTTCATTGGATGAAACCAATGAGATGAGCAATGTAGTTGAAGACTAAAAAACCCAAATTGAAGAATTTATCCAGTTAAAACACCCCATTCAGAACCCTCAACATTTTTATGCCCCCCAACTGAACGCCTCTTTGTTCTGATCTGAACACCAGCTTGCTATAACAGCAGCTGATCACCCAGATATTAGTAACATCCACAAGATGGCCAATTTGTCAGTAGCAATACTTCCAAGGTACTCTCTCCTCCCATTATTGCTCCAACCATAGCCCTACATGGAAATTGTGACATCCAACCCTCCACAAACAAGAAAAGGCCGCAATCCAGAAAGTTGTTATTGCTTTGCTGGCCAAGTCAAAAGTCACCCAAGCCACCGTCACTTTATTATCCCCGCTTCTTTCCATCCACCTTCATGTGGAAAACTGCCTATACCAGTACCTAGGTTCATTTTTTGCTGCAGGTAATTACCACGACCAACCAATAATCAGTGATCTCCACCCACATGTTGCTAATCACCCCACACCATTGCTCTCCGCCTTGACCTGAGCTATTGGCTGTGAGGAGGACTATGATACCAGGGATGAGCCCCTTATTTCCCTTCCCCTTCTGCCATGGAGGTTTGAGCAACTCGTCACTGTCCCTCCTGGTTAATTGTGTTCTCATTCAGATGTGTTTCACCCACTCATCTTAGAAGTCAAATCATTCTATTTGTGTAGGTCTGTTCATTCTTTTTTAAGCTCTTCAAGCTTTGGTAATGTCCATCCCCTGGTCAGCGTACCTCAAATAAATTTAGATGATATAACTTATGGTTATATAGAAATATAACTTGAATTCAAATTCAATTTTATATTCAGGGAAGGCTGATCATTTAATGAGCACTTCCAATAAACACCAACAACAAAACACCAAGAAAACATATAGGCACCCCAGAGGAGCCAAAGCCACCTCTGTTGCCAGCAGGACATCCAGTGGAAGGAAGAGGGGGGCGGCGGAAGAGGCTGGGGCAAAAACTGAACACAAATGAAGGAAAGGGTCCAATGATAGAAACCATATGGGGAACCAGGATGACACCAACTGGCGGTGGCAGGATGACAGGTGGCCAAACAACCAAGCTTGGAAGTGATCCATAAGGTGAGAGTGGAAGTGACACACAGCTTCTTGTAGGGTTGGCATAGTACCAGATAGAGCGTCAAGGACAATAGTGTAGATTGTCCATAAAGTGATTGCTATGACTAAGGCATGGAGAGAAAGGTGTATAGGATAGGTCATGGAAAAGGCGAAATGCTTTTGGACAGGCTAAAAGCCTGTACTCTCTTGTGCCAAAAGAGGCGCATAACACCCTGACAGATCGCCTGTGATGGTGGTCAAATTTTCCAAGAGATGAACTAATGACCCATACCGACCACACACAATTCATGAAAACTATGAGGCATTGGAATGCTCAGCAGTGCGTTACACCTTTCTCAGGCATCTCCACACATGGGCGAGAATCTGGGGCTGTAACATAGGATGGAGTGTGTACAGCCAAATGTCCTTTTGGGTCTCCAGAGAGTACGGTATGTCCAGCTTATTAAGGTAGTCCACACAGGAAATGAAGGGGGACATTGGGGTACAAGGTTGTTTAAAATGACTTACCCACAGATTTCTTACTTAAAACGGGGAGTAGGGTGACCCCAGTGGGCTGTGTGACCACTGATGCTGATTCTTCACTCAGCGCTCCACGTGGATAGGAGAATTCTTTTGAAGTGGGGCGGCAAACCATGTGGGCCCACAGAAGAGGGATGAGAGGCCATATATATAAGCAGAGAATGGGGGTGGTTAGGTTCGCAGAGGCAAAGGGTGTGGGCAAAATTGAAGTGAGCCATGTGCGACCAAGTTGTTTTGAAAGTATAGGGCTGGTGACGGCAGTAATTCATGTGCTTGATAATTTGGCAGCATGGGCCTCATAGTTGAGTAGTACCATACCACCACTATGGCGAAGGCCAAACATGACATTCAGGCGCACAGGGGAGGGCAGCCTAACAAAAGCCACCCTTGTAGGAGGGCATAAGAAAGAGGTGGAGGAAGAGATGGAAAAAGTTATGGCATGGTCCACAAACCAGACTTTTATCAGGAGCATCACGTTGGCAAGCACTACCCAGCCTGTAAGGGTAGTCTGGTGGTCTTTGATAGAGGCGATGTACTTTGTGACATTGTCAAGGATGTGTTTCTCCATTACTAACGAGGTGTACCCTCACACCTCTAGACACATTCCCAAATGGCGCACTGGACCAGAAGTGGGCCTTGATACAAAAGGGAGTAGAGGGGCTATTGGAATTTTGTGAGAAATTACAATAAGCAGGTTCTATGAAGGCTACGAAACTATTAGTTCCATGGCACTAGCAAAAATTGACACAATTGCAACGAAGTTATTAGTTCCATTGCTATAGTTGATTCCAATCGGAAATATAGAATCTTGTATAAAAAAGGACCAAAATTAGGCTTCATGAGACCAAATAGAGGTACTTTAATAGTTAGAAATGAGGGATATTTATAGGGGTAGATTTAGTAGTAATTTGTGAGGATTTTAGGGATGCACCTGAGGTAAGATCTTTTCTATTAGACGACCAATACTGCTTATTATTAATACCATACTTATGATGACCAGAATTGATAAGATTTTTATTTGATGAGAATGATTGTCTTATATTATTTTCTGCATCATCAGATAGCTTAGCATCATCCTTCAGAGAAGGTTGATAACTCAGAAGGGTTGATCGTCAGTTTCTTCTAGAATCAGATATCTCTGATGTAGATTTTTCAATCTCATTAGACTGAGATATCGAATCTTAATCTTGAGTAACATCAGTCATCATAGATGAATCCCCAACAATGCCCCCCTCAAGATCTTGCCTAGGGGGCACATACTTACAAAGAAATCTACTATGCACTCTATTGATAACAGTACCAGTATCAACAGCTGCAATGAAGTATTCAATACCCTGGTGATAAATAATATGGTAAGGACCAGCCCATAAGGTGTCAAGTTTTAGAATCCTTCCTCCCAGCCTTTGGTTTTTAGAAAAGTACAAGATCCCTGACTTGATATTCTGGTAGCGTAGGTCTACTAGCGTTGGTTCTTGTTCCTTCTTTTAAGGTGGTAGCAGCAAGGGAACT
Organism: Massospora cicadina; assembly: GCA_022478985.1. Lineage (NCBI taxonomy): Eukaryota > Fungi > Entomophthoromycota > Entomophthoromycetes > Entomophthorales > Entomophthoraceae > Massospora > Massospora cicadina. The sequence goes on from JAKSZP010018164.1 coordinate 5,836, forward strand.
TAAGCTAAAGCTTGTAATCAGATGATTTCATCAGCTAGTCTTCTCATAGCTTAATCGGTAGTTTGTGGGGTAGCCTCCTCAATTATAGTTTGTACACTTGAGGGGAGAATAGGATCCTGACCATATAAAGCTTTAAAAGGAGACATTCCAATTATATGATGGTAGCTAACTCTATAAGCTACCATCCCGCTAGGCAAATAGAGATTCCTTCTACTAGGGTCATTGGCGTCTTCTTTCAAAGAATGGCTACAAGGGTACCATCTGCTCTTTTGACTGCACCATTAGCAGAAGGATTGTATGGGGACGTAAATGACTGATAAATACCCAAAAATTTAGTAAGCTCAGATACCACCTGAGAAATGAAATTGATCCCAATATCCAATAACAGGACTTTTGAGCTACCATGGCTGGTGAAAACTTGCTTAAAAAGGAAGGATGCTGTAGCCTTAGCGGTGACTGTGGAAACAGAGATAGCTTCAATCCATTTGGTAAAATGGTCGATAGCTAACAGAATATATTGTGTCCATAAGTGGCAGTAGGGAGAGGACCCACCACATCAATACTCATAGTAGAGAAAGATTCAGAAGGTCCCACAATTTTGAGTTGAAATATCAGATTTCCACCACGTTGTTGTTGGCAAGTAAGACAAGGCTCCAACACATTATGTACAGATTGCAGCATGTTATCCCAGTAACAATGATTCTCAACCACTATAGGGTTTTAGCAACAGCTCCATGCCCTACAGTTTTATGAGCCTCCATATTAGTATCATTCCTCGCAGAGAGTGAATAAAGGGCAACCACTTAGATCCCAACTTCTTGTATAATGAACCTTCTTCAACCTGAGTATCTTCGATTAAGGATTGTAATTTTGATATAACATCCTTAGATCCCCAGTAACAGAGCTCAGGTCTATCAATTAAGTCATAGATGGGATCCTCCTCAGCAGAGAATAACGTTAGTATAGGCAATAAAGAAAGTCTATTAGCATTTTGATGAATAGCTCCAGTGCGATATAGAATTGTAAAGTCATAATTCTTGAGCTTTAACGCCCATCTATCTAAGCGCCCATCAGGATCATTCATTTGTTGTAACCATTTCAAGGAAGCATGATCTGTGACGAGAATGAAATGTTTGCCATAAAGGTAAGGGCGGAAATGCTTGATGGCGGACAAAACTGCAAGGAATTCTCTCTCACTAATGCCATAATTGTGTTTGGCCTTAGAAAGGGTTTTACTATAGTATGCAATGGGGTGATCAACCAGGTTGGTATCATGTTGAGCCAGAATGGCTCCAATAGCAATATCACTGGTATCAGTAAATAGTATAAAAGGTTGGAAAAGTCAGGATGGGCTAAGATTGGTGCACTCACTAAGGCTTGGCGCAACATATCAAAGGCTTGCTGCTGCGATCCTTCCCATACAAAAGAGACTTTCTTGTGCAATAAGTAAACTAAAGGCTCCGCAATCTCCATAAAATGAGGGATGAATTGTTGGTAATACTCAACCATCCCTAAAAACACTTGAATATTGTACAAGCTTTTAGGAACAGGCATGTCTAAAATAGCTTGTATCTTATTAGATAAGGGTAAAATCCCCTTGCAATTAACTTTATGACCCAAGAATTCCATTTAAGTCTTAAAAAAGGCACACTTGGATGGTTTTAGCTTAAGTGAAGTGCGATGCATCTAATCAAAAACTTCCTTTGAATGAGCCAAATGCTCATTTTAAGTGCGAGAAAACACAGGAACATCACCTAAATATACCCAAACACAAGAAAGTTTCAAATTTAAACAAGCCATCCATGGCTCATTGGAAAGTAGCAGGGGCATTACAAAGCCCCTGCAGCATATGAGTGGGCTCAAATAACCCCTTCACTAGAAATTAAATTCTCATTTTTGATGATCTTCCAGAGCTAGGTCAATTTGCCAATAACAACTCTCAAAGCCATAGCTGAAAATTATTGTGACCCAAACAATAATCTCAATGAATAAAAAGAGTTTAGACTTTTCTTTCCGCTTTAAGTCACTTTTGAGCGATTTTATTGTAATAAAAGTAAGTACAACTATCGATCAAACGCCAGCCACTCCTGTTTAATCCCTGATGATGTCAGATTCACTGCCAGCTTCTCCAGTGTGGGGCAGTGGCGAAACTCCGCCCAGCGTTTTCCATCCGGTGGGAAAACATGCTCAGACTGGTTTGTCCAGTCCACCTAAGTCCTTGGGTTGGTTTACTCCGCCCAAGGATCTCGCCATCCAACTAGCACGCACCCAGGTGGTGCCTCACAGCCAACTCATTCTCCCCCGCTCCCAGCTCCAATTTGGCCTTTAGTTAAATATGGGAGATTGTTCCCATATGAGGAACAAGCAATCAATGATCTGGCCCAGGCAGTGATGCTGCCAGCTGGTTTTATTGACTTCCATCCCTTTAAGGGATATTTTGATCTCAGATTCACCTGTGAAGCCAACGCCGCCACTGTGGCTACTGTGCCCCTGGTATACAAGGGCACCCCCATACCAACAACATGCACCCAGCTCCCCACTGGCACCACCATGTAGTCCAGTTTGTGGGGTTGCCCACACATCTCCCCCCCACACACACAGTACTCCATCGGGAGTTGATGGAAGGGTTGGCAGCGTATGGCTCCAACCCTATCCTTCAGTTTGTGGTCCCCAATTGGGCCACTCGCCTAGCTGGGCCTTGGGAATTTGCCACAATCAGCCCAATAAATTTGGATATTCCGTTGTTGCTTCCACCCCACGCCATCATACCCTCTGCCCCCAACCACCCATTCTGGACCCATGTTGAGGGCGGGAGGACAATCTGTCCTTCCTGATTTGAGCTAGATTACTCAAAGCATAAATGCCCCTCCCCCACGGCTTCATCTGACCCAATACTGTCATCGTATGGCCCCTACTTAGCCCTACACCCCACTGCTTTTCTGGCATGGGGTACAATCCTACTCCCCCTCCTTAAAGCCTGCTGCCGCTTTGGCGCCCGCTGCATCCAACCAGCCCCTTCCTTGAGCCTGTACCACTTGTGCCTCGCCCAGTGCCACTTGCACCTCATCTAATCAGGAAATGGCTTGGACTAATGTGGTTTTCCATGCTATCCTGCAATCACCAGCCACACTACTTTAGTTTGCAGACCCCATTTTTGAATTTGACTTGAACCCAAGGTTCTCATTGGCTGAATCTGATGAGATGGAATATTTAATTGAAGCCTCAAAGCCCACATATGACAAAATTTATCCAGGTACACAATCCCAAACTGGTTGCTCAACAGTTTTACACCCCCAAACTGGATGCTGTGGAGTTCCGCTCAGACCACCAGCTCACTGTCGAAGCAGCTGCCCACCCTGAAGTAAACGCCATCTGTGAGATGACTAAGTCATCAGTAGCAGCGCTCTCCGTGGAACTCCCACCTCCCATCATCAGGCCAACCACATCCATACCGCACAAACAGACCATTCTGTTTGCCCACTGGTGCGCTAAGGAAGCCATCCAGCGAGTGGTTTCCGCCTTGCAGGAAAACCCAAGAGTCACCCATGCCTCTGTGGCTTCACTGTCCCAGCTCCCTGCCCTCCGCATTAAGGCGGAGGCCACCCTTTCCAAATACATCAGTGACTTACTGTCCTATGGCAATTTCCTCAAACAGCCAATTGTTAGTGCCCTCACTCCCCATGTCGCTGATCACCCCACCCCTTTGCTCTACTCATTGTCCTACGCTCTCGCCGAAGAGGAACATGGGTCTGGGGATGAGCCCCCCCCAATCCACCCTCCCCTTCCGCCATGGTAGGTTGAGCGCATCAGCGATGTTTCACCTGGTAGGTTGGTGTCTCAACTGTTATGTTTCGCCATTCTTTTGAGCAGTCATTTTCTTTCAGTTTAGTGATTGTTCAGTTTCTTTCTATTTTGAGCTTCGTTAATGTCTGTCCCCTGGTTGGCATGCCTCATAATAAATTTAAAATAATCTCAATGAATCATCAATGTGAGGTAGAGTATAAGAATCCTTTTGGGTAACAGCATTGAGCTGACAATAGTCCATAACCGCTCTATGGCCCCCATCTTTTTTTGAATGAGTAGTAGGGGAGAAGACCATGGACTCTTAAAAGGCGTTAACAGCCCCGCATCAAGGAGTTGTTCTAATTCCACTGAGACCTGAGCATCCTCAACTTTAGATTTGCAATATGGTCGAGCTCAAATAAGGGGAGAATCACCAGCTTTTACCTGATGTTGCACATATATCATTAGTCCAAAACCTCCAGAGCCTTGGGAAAATATATCCGCACATTCTTCAATAAGAGCCTCAACTTCATGCTGTTGTTCTGGAGTGAGAGAATCCCCAAATTTGACATCTAATATAGCAATTGTAGGGGGATCTTCTAGCCCAAATTCATGTAAATCTCCACATCCCAACACAGATAAGATTTCACTCACAGTAGTAGGCCGCATATAGGCGATGGGGTTATTGCAATTCAATTGCATAGGTCAAGAAGTGAGATTAGCTAGTTGAACTAAAACAGTCCCATTGTAGGCAGGATCAAGGATACCAGGGCAGGGTAAAGCTCTAAAGGAGAGAGATTCTGATTACCAAAGATCTTTAATACATGATCAGTAGGTGCAAATACTTGTGCTCCCATATCAATGATGACTTGAGATTTTTTGAGGATGGTAATTGGAGAGTTAGAATATAAAAGCATTCCCTCAGAGGCTCAAACTGACGGAGGTGGAAGTATAGTCATTGGTCCCAAGATTTGGTATTCAAGATGAGAGATAGAAGTGGGTATTCCAATAAGCAAACACATCTTTTGAGTTTGCCTTTGCTATTAGGAACATCTTGTAGAATTAAAGGTAATTGGAACTCACTTAAAGAAAGGTAATTGTCCTTAAGGCTGATTATTGCATCAAATTAATTAGAAATTTGGTTCCCAAAAGCAAATCATAGCAATTGTTATCCAACACTACTGCAGGGGTTGACACAACCACCTTTCCAAAGCGCATTGGAAGAGAGTAGTAAACTCCTATAGATTTTGTGTAGGAAGGACCAGAAGTTCCATAGTCTTTGGAATGGTTTAAGTCCGGTGCCAATTTGATTTTTTTCATAAGCCTGGACGAGATTACATTGATGGGCGATCCCATATCAATATTAGCCAAAACTTTCACCTTATGCATAATGACTTCCACCTGGGTCACATCGGTGCCAAAGTTTGGGATTGAAAACACTGAGGGATTAATTGATTAAATTTTTAGAAAAAGAATAAACAGAAGCTTAAGCAGAAATATTATCTTTGTTGGCTGATTCATCAGGGGCATCAAGCTCACCAGGAGTGGATATCACATAAAAATTTGTAGAAGAGTTAAAAGGTTTTGATGTAGGCACAGGAGGTAAATCATAACAGCGAGCCTCATGCCTTATGCTGACTCCTCTTTTTTCAACTCCTCCGCTTTCTTTTTCCAACATTGAGATACCACATGCCCCACAAGACCACAATAAGTGCACAGCTCCTTCTTCTGTTTAGGTTTGGGTTTAGGTGGCACTGCATGGATATAAGAACGAGGGTTATTAGTGGAGGTCAGGTATACCACACAATTAGGAATCTCCATGAGCGCTTCTTTGATTTCAAAAATTGATCTGAAATTCTTT
>JAKSZP010018165.1:0-11428 GCA_022478985.1 Massospora cicadina
TGACTGGGCGTCTGAGGGCCACAATACTAACTTACCACTTAAGGAGTTAGTTTTAAGCCTGTTTTCCCGCCTAGTTACATCAAAGCAAAGGTCAGTCAACTGGCAGATCCTACACCATGCATCCAAAGCTGGTAAGCATAACAGAACAGACTACCCACATAAGGACTGCTTCATCTGCGCTGAACTGCAAGCAGATATTAGCCACCACTATTATGAGTGCGCCGTTTTCCACAATTACTAGTCTACAATGAGGTTCCTCCTGTCAGGCGTTGAATCATCAGCATAGATGCACCCATTGCATGACCTCTTTTTGCATCGACCCTGCAAACATCCCCCAATCCATCTGTGTGTCTTCCTCTGCCATTATTATATATGGGTTGTACACTTGGCCCTCGTTACCAAGATTCTTGACAATGAGTGCCCCCATTACAAAGATTAGTGTTGAAGACTATTCAGATTCTATCATTCAGCTATGGCAGATCACCAATGTTTACACCTAATACCCAGTTGTTATAGAGCCACACGCCTGGCTTTCTCCACCAGATTGCTTGTTATATGTAAAGAAGCAATGATTCAATTAAATGTCCAATGGCCTGTAAGCCATCAGCGCAATAACTGTGGTTATCAATGACAATCACTGATTGGTAATGGTCAGAGATGCTAGCTGGCTAGCAGCCCCCTTCCTGTTCTTTTATATCTCAGCCAAACCTTTATTTTCTGACTTTTCTCTTACTCTCTTTTCCTATTTTCTAAATATATTATGAAGTTTAAAAATGATTTTGCCAAGTGTTTGGTAGTTTTAGGTTGATAATTAGCTTGATGGTTTTAGTAAGCAATCCGTGTGTTGTAATATTGAATGGTATCACTAGGATCTGTTGGGATATTTGCACAGGTTGAGCCCTCTGAGCAACGGACGGATGATGTGGAGATCATCAGTCCTTCAGACACACTTGAAAATATATTAAAAAATAGGAGCAATTGCCCCAACCAGTTCTTTTATTTTTTAAAAATACAGCATCCTTGCTGTCCCGTCTCATCTGCACTTCAAAAAACCTTCTTTCAATCACCCATTTCGCTTGTATACCTCAGCTTCAGATGATACTATTTCTCATTGCTTGAGTTATTCTATTCCGCCAATTTTCCTCAAATTTGGCTTGTTATACTAAATCCGCTGTCACCCCAATTGTAGGCGATTTACTCATATTTGTCAAATATCAACATTGTTTTATTGCCTTATCACCCTATATAGAGGCGATCCAATAAACTCATTATATTCAATAAGACTCTTTATATCCCAATATCGCCTCATCTCAAGGCAATCAAATATTTGTAGCTGATATTGTGTTCAGAGGTTTCCGCCCAGCTGTCCCAAGACTATCGTCCAGTCATATCAAAATCGCGACATTACCTTCTCCTTGACTGGATGATAAGATCCAATGTTTATAAGGTTTGAGGAACTTTGCGTGTACTTGGTTAATGATCTGACCTCTTGTAGGATCCTTAATAGTATATGCATCGACTCCAGTCTTCTCTATTATTTCAAATGGACCTATCCAAATACTAGCAATTTTATGCTTCCACCTGAATCTATGCTGATCGTGAAAGAGAACCATATCACCTTCCTTGAATGGCACCAACCCACTATGGCATGCCTGATCAGCTGCCTGATTCTTAATCTTCTTAGCCAAACTGAAGGAATATGCTTCAGTTTGTAGCTTGATCAGATTGTTTGCAAGGTTAGTCAAATAGCGGTGGGGTTCTAATCTGCCAGTGTCTTCTACACATGCATAAAGCAGCGCCAGAAGAGCCGGGTGTCAGCTATATAGTAATTGGAAGGGACTCTTTCCCATTGTGGGATCCACCAACAGATGCCACAAATTATTTGTTCAAGTGAGAAATTTACTTTATAAATAAAAGTAATAAATAACGCTTTGTTTAAGTTTTTTATGTTTTTTATTGTTTAAGCTGGGAAAAACCAAAAAAGGTCCTTTTCTCAATACTAGTATTTCCTATTTAAACTAGTTTAAATTTTTTTTGAGACCATGGGTATTTGAGGAAAAAGTATATAAAGCTGAGTCATCCAAATTAAGGAATATAGGTCTTCAGCCTATCAGATTGAAGATAAATTTTTTGAGGCAAAACTGACCCGTGTGGTAACTATTTGATAAATTGTATCCAATCACCAGCGAGCAAAATCTTTTCACCTTGGAGGTGGTCAGATTCGTGTGATAATGATTTGTTAATTTTTACCCTATCATCATTGAGTAAAATTTTCTCACCTCAGAGGTGGTCAGATTCATGTTGTAACAAACACCTCAAATTTGGCTGAGAAGTCGGAGATTTCCTATTATTAGTTTTTACCTTATTACACCAATTTTGGTTATAATCCATATTTTTCTGATAGTTAGGATTCCACCAAGAATCCGCCAAGGTCTTTTCACCATTGGTACTCATATTGTTAATAACCACAATATTATTCGAAGATTGGGCAGGAGATGGGCCAATCATGGTAGCAGATTTGGGAGCACTCATACCTCCAACATTCTTTCTCATAAGTCAAGAAGGAGAATGTCCAACATTGCCCCCCTCAAGAATGTTGGGAGGGTGTAGGGTCGTAGGAAGTGGCCATGTACCCAGTTTATGATAATTATGGTAGCCAAAGACGTTATAGAATACTCATTTCCTCTCTTATACATGATGGTAAATGGCCCCTCCCAGATTGATCCAAGTTTGCCACTATGAGGAGTTATACAATTGTGGTAATATAAAACCATATCCGACACTTGGAAAGAAGGTAAAGGAGCTCAGAGCTCATTGGCAGCTTGGCCTTCTTTAGTAACCGTTTTAGCTAGGTTGGTCATAGCCTCTGATTGAAGCTTAATGATGTGGTTAGCTAACCTTCGCATGGCTTTTTCAGGATCCTCTCCTCTAGAGAAGACATCCTTAGCTAGAAGAGCAGGTATGTCCATTTCCCTGCCATACAAAACTTGGAAAGGGGACATCTTTAAAATCTGGTGATAGCTAATTTGGTAAGCTATAAGAGCGCTAAAGAGATAATGATCCCAATGAAGAGGATCAGACAAAGCCATTTTCCATAAGATAGAAACCGAAGTACTATTTGCTTGCTTCACTGTACCATTGGTTGATGGGTTATATGAAGCTGAAAATAGTTGCTGGGCTCCCATGGAAGCAGCTAAGATTTTGACTACTCTGAATGTAAAATTTTTTACATTATCACAGAGTAGTACTTGAGGGCACTCATATCAAGTGAATATATTTTGGTGGAGAAAGGTGGCAGTGGCCTTAGCAGTTTGGTCTGGAAGCGCCACAGCTTCAACCCACTTTGTGAAGCGGTCAATGCCTACCAAAGTATATCTGTTTTCACCGGTGGTTTGAGGAAGCAGCCCTACTACATCCAAGCTCATGGTATGGAATGGCTGTTGCGGGGTAGTTGGCTGATATTGGTATCTAGTCTTGAACTGAGACTGATTCTTACATTTAAGGTAGGCATCTAAGACTATCATGATGGCTTCCATGATTCCCTCCCAAAAATATCAATTCTTTTTCCACTAGTAGGTTTTCTTTACTCCTCCATGGCCTAAAGTTGAATGAGCTTCCAGGATAACTGGTACACGTTCCGAGGGTCATAGGTAAGGCAACCACTTCGCCCCCACTTGCTTGTACAACTTCCCACTTTCTACTTTAGTGTTACAGGAGTGCTGGGCCAACATCCTCTCAACAGGCTCATCCTCATCTTCCCAGTTGTTTGGGATCATTAAAAGATCATACAGCCACTCTGCTTCACTGTTATCTAAGTGGAGGATGGGCAGCCGAGTTAACCCATCAATATTCATGTGGCGGGTTCTAGCGCGGTGTTCAATCTTCATATCATAATGCTGGAGCTTTAGAGCCCAGTGAGCTAACCGCCCCGTAGGGCCCTTCATGTTTTGCAACCATTTTAAGGATGCGTGGTCCATAATCACAGTGAAAGAGGTCCCATACAAGAAAGGGCGGTAATGCTTCACTGCTAGTAGAATGGCAAGACACTCCTTCTCAGTAACACTATAGTTGCGTTCTGCCTTTGATAGCATCTTACTAAAGTATGAGACAGGATGATCTACCCCTTTTTCATCTAGTTGGGCTAGGATGGCTCTGACAGCGTAGTTTGAAGCATCTATAAACAAGATAAATGGTTTTCCATAATTGGGATGCCTTAGGATAGGCCGTTCTTGCAGCAGCAACTTCATTGTTTCATAGGCGGCCTTCTGTTCAGTGCCCCATTGAAAAGGGATATTTTTCTTCAGTAAGCGAATAAGGGGCTCGCTGAGTTGGGTAAACTTAGGGATGAACTGATGGTAATACCCCATCATCCCTAAAAATACCTGTATATCCCGTAGGTTTTTGGGGGTGGCATTCTGACAATCGCTTCAACCTTATCTTGTATGGGTTGGATACCTTTTCAGGAAATGGTATGTCTGAGGAAGTTTAATTTCTTTTGGAAAAAAGTACACTTTGAAGGCTTTAATTTGATAGTTGAGTGTCGTAAGCATTGGAATACCTCCTTTAAATGATCAAGGTGTTCATTAAAGGACTTTGAAAATATGGTAATGTCATCAAGGTAAATGATAACGCAGGTTAACTTGAGATCCTGCAAAATGTGATCCATCGCACGCTGGAAAGAGGCAGGTGCATTACACAACCCTTGAGGTAATCACGTGGGTTGGAAAAGACCTTCACTGCATATCAACGCGCATTTCTCTTGATATTAAGGAGATAGATCCATTTGCCAATAACCACTGGCCAAGTCCATGGCAGAAAAGTTGGAGCCTGAAAGCTGGGCCAGGGCATCGTCAATGCATGGGATAGGATAGCTATTCTTTTTCATAAGATTGTTTAGCCTGCGATAGTCCATAACTATCCAATGACCTCCATTTTTTTTTCTTAATTAGCAAAAGGGGGGAGGACCAAGGGCTTTGCGAAGGAACTAATAACCCCGCGTCTAATAACTGCATGAGTTCCGTCCTCATTTGTTGTTTCTTCACCTTTGACTTGTGATAAGGTTTTGACCTAATGGGATAGGCATCACCCACATCGATGGAGTGACACCAGCCCTTCATGTGGCCATAATCATTGTCTGACTTCGAGAATATATCACTATACTCATCCAGAAGAGTATGCACTTTCTCCAACTCATCTGAGGTCAGCTCATCCAAAATATGGACATTCGGCAAGGTACATACCAGGTTATCTGTGGGAAGGCCTAAATCTGCCATTGAGCCAATAGAGTGGACTTGTTCAACTTCCTCCACAGGGAGTAAAAACCCTCGGCCCACTTCCTGATGCTTTCTTACAAATATATCCTTATCAGTGAAATTCCCTAAAAGTAGAGTAATAGGCCTCAGATAGTCTGGGTCTAGAACACCAGGCAATACCTGAGGCTCAACAGGGCTAATTCTGTCAATGCTTAAGAGATGTAATAAACAGTGGCGAGGGATTTTAAAGTGATTTTCGTGTCTACCACTCGTTGTTCACCAGGCTTAATCACCACTTCATTGGCTGCATAAAACAGAATACCTTCTGTAGCATCCACGAAATCAGGCAATTTCTTTGTATTTTGCCCAGAGGTGGTATAATGTATAGGTAAAGTGGAAAGCAGGTACTCAACCATGCAAGAGTATTCCTTCTTGCTGGGTTCTTTGTTGGCTATAACTAAAGGGACTTCATAATTGAGCAACGACAAGAACCCCTGATTCATATTGATAATACCTTCATATTCAATCATAAACTGAGTACCTATAAGCATATCGTAAGCATTATTATCCAAAGCCACTGTGGGGGCCAATAGAATAAGCTTCCCAATATGAATGGGAAGGGATGAGTAAGCACCGAGTGTGCAGGTGTTGTTGGGACCAGCGGTTCCAAAGTCTTGGTCATATTCTAAGTCAGGTGCAAGTTTGATTTTTTCATCAACTTGGAAGAGATTACATTTACCAGGGAGCCTGTATCTAAGATAGCCATCACCCAAACTTTTTGGATAACCACTTCGACCTTTGTAAGTATCCCTCCAAAAGTGGGCAATAGCGCTAAGACCTCTTTAAGATGAAAAGTGGAGGTTAATTTTCATGCGGTCTTGGGGTAATTTTCCAGAATGGACTGCATGGTATGGTCATGCTGGAGAGGGCGAATAAGGTTGGACAACACCTCATCCGAGTCACTGTCTGTGTCAATAAGTGCCTTACAACCTATAACTTGCAGAGGTAAGTATCCTCAGGTATGGTGGTTTCATCTACTCCTTCGGCGTTTAGGCGATCAGGGACCTCCACTTCCGCAGGAGCTCCCAATAAGTAGTACCCAACATCATTGTAACCCCCCTCAGAGTCAGCCTCAGCGGTATTCTCAACCATGGGCAAGGCTACAATTGAAGTAGGGGAGACATCCACGGGAGGTTGAGTAATTAGCTTCGCTTTAACTGGCATTTCCACAACCCCAGTAGTTCTGGAGGATATACCCTTAGGGCACGCACTTGTTGGCTGAGCTGAAGGGGAAACCGCAGTAGGGATCTCCACTTTATATAAATGAGAGATGTCCGTTTTTAGGTTGCACCGAAGAAGCAGGTTTTGCAGGGAGATTAGGCACAGGTGGCCTCACTTCCAACGGTTCAATAGGCCACAGATCACCTAAAGGAGTATGGGTGACATCTAACAAAGCCTCTTTTATATCACGGAAGGTTGTAAAATGGCGTTTCACTGATATGATATGCCTGGCGAGAGAGGGTTGTGAAGCTAACCCCATTAATATGGCGGTGATAGCATCATCCAGGGTAAGCAGGAGACGTAGCCAGCCTTTGATCAGTGAGATAGAAACGCTCAGCAAAGCTAATGAGGGTTTCATCCCCATACATGGTAAGGCGCATGAAGGCCTGTTTCTCCCTGTATAAGCTCTGCTTGGATCCGAATTCAGCCAAGAGGGCCTTCTTAACATCTGGCCAGGTGTGCTGAGGATCCAGGTGAGAAATGATCAACTCTTGGGCTTTGCAGCTTAAACAGGGAAGAATGTACTAAACTTTATGTTTATCAGTGGCGCCATTCATCGCAGCTTCATAAACGTACAAAAAGGAAGCAATACTCCCTTCACCTGGGGTGTATCTGTCCTTTATAGGTAATTTGAATGGCCGTTGCTCTAGCTTTTTGAGACGGGAGAAAGAGCTGGCTAGTTGCTTCTCAAGAGCAACTAATCGTGATTCAGAAGAGCTGCTCACGTTTACAGCCTCCATTGCTTTAATACTTATTGAAGTATTCAGGGTGACCCCCTGTAGTGAGCACCAGTTTGTGGGATCCACCGACGGATGCCACAAATTTTTTGTTTAAGTGAGAAATTTACTTTATAAATAAAAGTAATAAATAACGCTTTGTTTAAGTTTTTTAAGTTTTTTATTGTTTAAGCTGGGCAAAACCAAAAAGGTCCTTTTCTCAATACTAGTATTTCCTATTTTAACTAGTTCAAATTTTTTGAGACCATTGGTATTCGAGGCAAAAGTATATAAAGCTGAATCATCCAAAATAGGGAATATAGGCTTTCAGCCTATCAGATTGGAGATAAATTTTTTGAGGCAAAACCAACCCGTGGGGTAACTATTTGATAAATTGTATCCAATCACCAGCGAGCAAAATCTTTTCACCTTGGAGGTGGTCAGATTCATGTGATAATGATTTGTTAATTTTTACCCTATCATCATCAAGTAAAATCTTCTCACCTTGGAGGTGGTCAGATTTGTGTGGTAATGATTTGTTAATTTTTATCCTATCATCATCGAGTAAAATCTTCTCACCTTGGAGGTGGTCAGATTTGAGAGGTAATGATTTGTTAATTTTTACCCTATCATTGTCAAGTAAAAGCTTCTCACCTTAGAGGTTGTCAGATTTGTGTGGTAATGAACACCTCAAATTTAGCCAAGAAGTCAGAGAATTCCTATTATTAGTTTTTACCTTATTACACCAATTTTGGTTATAATCCATATTTTTCTGGGTAGTTAGGATTCAACTGAGAATCCGCCAAGGTCTTTTCGCCATTGGTAAACATATGTTGATGACCACAACATTATTCGAAGATTGGGCAGGAGATGGGCCAATCATGGTAGCGAAGTTGGGAGCGGTCATACCTCCAACATTCTTTCTCATAAGTTGAGAAGGAGTATGTCTGACACCCATGGCGGAATAGTAACTAATGTTATAAGCAAACACGGCGGTGGAAAGGAGGGAGCTCCAATCAGAAGGCCAATCCCTTACTAATTTTTGGAGTATGTTCACCAGAGTTCCATTCACTTGTTTGAACATTCCATTGGACTTGGGGTGGTATGGGGTCATTAGAACTCCGCGGATCCCCATAAGCTCATTCAATCAAGGAAGTATGTGTGAGGTGAAGTTGGTGCCATTATCAGTGAGAATAAACTGAGGGCAACCGTGCCACTGAATAATGCATTCCAGCACGAATTTAGCCACTGTAACTGCCCCTAGATCTCATATCACCCTTGCTTCAACCCACTGGGTCAAGTGGTTGATAACCACTAGAATGTACTTACAACGGTTGGCTCCTGTTGGCAAGGGCCCAACAACATTGGGGGAGACCGTATGCCAAGCAAAATGTGGTTTCACTAACTGATATGACGTTATACGATGGAACGGCTTTTTTACTTGGCACTGATGGCAAAAGGAAATAGTTTTGAGCACATTGAAACTCATACTTTCCCAATAGTACCATGGGTGTAATAACTCCATAGTCTTATGCATGCCACCATGCCCAACCGCCCTGTGAGCGCTCATAATGATTCCCAGCTGTGCGGAGGGCCGCGGGAAATTCACCATAGAATTGCTGATTTGTTTATATAGTTCTCCATTCCATTGGAAGGTATTTGTACGCAATTTGTTTAAAATTTTGATTACTTGAGGCAGTTCATCATCATATTTTCAGCTGAGCATCTTGTCATAAATCACGTCGCTGAGGTTCTCTGTCACTGCAATAGTCAGTAATCAAGATAAACAGTCCGCATTCTGATGCTTCACTCCCAGCCAATGGAGAATCTCAAAATTATAAAGTCTGTAACTTGAGAGCCCATCGAGCCAACCGTCCTTCTGGTTCTTTGAGACTCTGCAACCAGCGTAATGACACGTGATTGGTTACAACTTTAAACTTTACCCCATGCAGATAGACTCTGAATTGTTTATCTGCATAGATTACTGCTAAGCACTCTCGCTCAGTCACAGTATAGTTACGCTCATGACAGTTCAGACTACGGCTACAGAACGCAACAGGATGTTCTTCTCCCTCATCATCTTTCTGAGAAAGTACTGCCCCAACAGCAGAAAGGGACGCATCCTTCTGAACAATAAACTCCCAGTCAAAGTTTGGATATTGCAACACCTGTGTGCTGCTCAACGCCGTATGGAGTGCATTGAAAGCAGATTGATGACGTTCTGTCCACTTGAACACAGCGTCCTATTTTAACAACTCAAATAGTGGGCCCCCAATACAGCTAAAATTAGGGATAAAGCGTTGGTAGTAACTGACCATCCCCAGAAATACTGTATGTCGCGCTTACTATTAGGTGTAGCCATTTTGCTAATGGCCTCCACCTTAGCCGGTTGTGGCTGCAGCTCAGTTGAATCTACCACAAAACCCAGGTATTCTAGATGATCTTTGAAAAAGTTACACTTTTGAGGTTTAATTTTAAGAGCCTTTCTTTCCGATTATTATCACTTTTAGTAATATGATTCAATTCAAACAGTGTAATTTATTAATTAACACCAGGCAAGATTAGTATGAATAATGAGGTAAAGAGCTGGGCGAACGCGGTAAAGGGCAATGGACCTGAACCTGCACCACCCAAAGGTACCAAGCGCACAGGTACAAATGAAAATCTCAGCAAAAATAAAAAACCCAAGGTGGCACATCCTGCAGGTTTCATCAATTTTTTAGTAAAATACTGTTGTTATTTGGAATTATCCCAATTGCAACCACTGTTATTGGTGGAATATGGGATACAAGTTTTCCTGGGCATAGAAACACTGATGATGTGGGAAAAGTTCAGCAAAGCCCAACAAAATTTTTTCCTGCATTCAGTGTACTTAACAACCCATACTATCCACAAAGGTTGGGTAGACCTTGGGTTCAAAACTGTGGAAGAAGTGAATGAAGCAGCAAAGGTCAGAGTGTACTCGACCTTCCCAATGGACAGCAATTGGTTCTGACCAAATGCACCCATTGGACTGAATCCAAGGATAATTTTATAATTTTTGACTATCTTCCAACCACACTGGTGCGCACAGTAGTCAAAAGTCATCTCTGAGAAGGCTTGAAAGCCTACGGAGAAATTAAACAATTTGAAATGCAACATTTCCAGCTGATGCCAACCCTTAGCATGGGGAAGGAAATAGCAATAATTTCTCCGAACCAGGATGTAGTAGAGGATATTACAAAAATCCCCCACATTGCATCCTTCACAATTGATGGGAAAAAATCCCAGCTGTTCTGTGCAACAGTGGAAAGCGCACCCCCCATTTGCAACCACTGCCAGACCTTTGGGCACAAGATTCATGCTTGCCCCATAAAAGAAGGCCTGAGAGAAATGGAATTCTGTGAGGAGGAAATGGGCGAAGATGACTCATAATACGCCAAAATCACAGACACTACACAAGCCTTCAACTGGGGAGAACATGGGCAATATATAATTATTGACCCTATTTCCCCAAAAGAACAAAATATGGCCAAAAAAGATTGCAAGCTGGCCGCGGCCAAGGCAAAGACCTCAGCAGAATCAACCATATCGCTGGAGCAGATCCAGGAAGACATGGAGGAACTCGATTCCATGAACCAATCAGATCCTGTGGAAAACCATACACCCAATCTGACCAGTTCGAATTCAGTGGAACCCAATTTGGAAATGAATGCAGCAAAATTGGGGTTTAGTGCACACCCAGAAATTGCGGAATTTAACCCAATTGGGAAGGAAAATCAACAATGGAATGCACAAGAAAACAATGCGACCAATAACAATCCACAAGTGCACCACAATAACATTTTGAAGCCAAGAAAAGCCAAGAGAGGAGCAAAAACTGCGGCAATGAAAGGGGCAGAATACACCCCAACTCCTACTTATGGCTATGCTCTCCACAGCAGAGGTGTAGTGGAGAGCAATGTGAGTGAGGGAGTAGGGCTGGGAGGCCCTGCTAACCGCTCCTGAGGCACATTGGGCGTCTCAGTAGAGATAGGGACGCTGAACATAGTGGGACTTAAGGCCTTAACATCCCGGGCCAAGAGGTTGAGTCTACTACAAAACCTACCTGTGGATATCCTGGCTTTGCAGGAAACCCACTGTTTACAAGGAGAGGAGGAGGCATGGGAAAAAATGCTCCTCCCAACAATATTGTTTTGG
>JAKSZP010018166.1:0-11392 GCA_022478985.1 Massospora cicadina
AAAATGCCGCCCCATGTGACTCAGTAATAGGGGAGGAGGATCATGAAATAGATTTAGCTTGGGTAGGTTTGATGACTGATTTGGCATGGCCTGATTTGGAAGAAGGGAATTTGATTCAATTTCTATCTTGAATCATGACAATATTCATAACAATTTGGCGGATTCCATTTGTTCCACTATATCAACTCAGGGTTTATCATCCAGTCATATTGGAATTGCGACAATACTAGAAGACCAAAATCAGTGTGAACTCCCAAAAACACTGAGCATTTTAGTGTTTTGATTAAAGAAACCCCATTGTTTGGCTCACCAATAAAGCAGCACACTTCAAAAAACTACCATAATAATAGGACGGATATTAAATGATTATTGTTACTATCCTTTATACAAATTATAAATTATTTAATCTCACAATGAAGCAGGATATGCCACCCAAAGACATTATTACAAAGATTATTAATTGATTTCAAAGATGAGAACATTATACACAATGCATGGTAGAGTAACAAGGTTATAAGTCCAGTTGCATACATAAACTAAACATCAGAATTTGGAGTGATGTAAACACTTGATGATTTTAAAGACATCCTGGATCAACAAAGGTAATTGTGTGATGTGCTATGTCTCTTGGGGCTTTAGGATACTGCTTTGATAAGAGCTCTATTGGAAATTATGTGACTGTGACACTAGAAGCATATGCATACATGATAGAAAAAGTTTTTTTCTAAACTTGCTTATTAATATCTAAAAGAGGAAACAATTTAAAAAACACAACGGAGCTTGCATCCAAAAGGTAAAGTAAGAATGAATGCTGTCAATAGCTTGTTTTTATATCATGGTACCTCCCAAACGGGGGTATTGCGTCATTATCCAAAATTTTATATCTCACATTTTGTAACCTCTTTCTCTAGAGTTATTTGAATATTTGGGCTTACCAGAAAGAACCACTGAGAACAGGTGAGGCCCTAAAAGAATGGATATGGGAAGAATTATCTTAGATCTTACCTGAAATGCTGTGCAACGTGATGAAAAACTTAAAGACCCAGTATCAGGTTTTGAGATAACGAGCTAGAAAAAATCCATGCTCTTGAAATGATCCTTGACAAATTAACTCTCAAACCTGCATGAACGGAACCTAGTTTGAAGGCACCAAAACTATATTTTATCAGGAAGCATCACATATATGAGAATCGATGGAATCAGCTTCAGGAATCCTGCTCCCACTTCCTAAATCACAAGAGGCGCTGCCATCACTGCTGCAGTAATGAGGACGAAGCAATACAATGAGAGCGCCATCCAGGCAGTTGATCTGGAAGGCAGTAAAAGATCCTTATCTCTTGGGGCCACAAAATTCTCTGAGGCACCATGTACCCACGCGCCCTATAGATATTGATGCTTTCTAACACAATAAAGTAGTATATATTCTCTCCATTTTTTCGTTTTTCAGCTTTGATCCCATTTTGGACTTAGGTGACAGTTAAGAGAACTGTTACACTGAGAGAAATGGTACTCACTACAGGTGACTTTGAGTTGTCCTAAGTGAAAACTCTCTCTTGAATAATGGAGAATACTAGCATCCATGAACATAATCTTCTGATAAGTTGAGAAACATTGCTCAATGGATTAGTACCTCATGGTGTGAAATGCTGCCCACACAGCTTGAGAGTCTAGAATTTTAGGCCACATTCTTGATCTTTCAGGCCTCAGTTGACAGAAATCATATTAACTTCTGTATGAGAACCTTAACATGAATGTCCAACTGTTAATAAATGTCATCTACTCTTTGGGTGCCAGCTCCAGCAGCTCCTGCGCCTCTTCCATACCCTCTACCATGAAAGACCTTTAAAAATTGGCCCAGCTACCAGCAGGAGAACTCACACTGGGAACTGAGCTCTACCTTCAGAGCTTTGTTCACCCAGCTATTCATAACCTCTAGTTAGTTAGGTTGCACCATCATGAAGTCTCACGCCAACTGGGGCTCACCTAAACCTTGCAATTCCATGTCGTCAACTTCTTAAAAGCGGCCTCGCCCTTTCTCCATGAAAACTGAGAGTCATTATTAATAGCTGACGATTAATTAATGAAGTCCAAGACCAGATTTTGTGTTGGATAGTGGGATCTTTGGCTACCTCAAAGACCAGCTGCATCAAGATATTCAAATCCTTGAGGCTACTTGGAACCAGCGCCTTCACCAAGTTGAAGATCTGGTATGGACCCTGCAACAAAACTATTGGGAGATGGCCTCACATGACTACACCTCTGGGAGTGAAGGACCTGAAGACCCCCAGGGACCTTGAGGGCCCTCAGGCCACGCAGTACCCTCCACCAGAGACCCTGACGACCCTTGTCAAAAGGATGTGTTAGAAGCTCTGGCCACCTTATTTATTCTAATTCAGAATTTAGCTCAGTTTTGCAAACTCTGAGTAGACGGAGTCCCCCTCAACCCTAGAGTGTCCATTGAGGCATTATCAGATGAAATGGACAACTTTAGCGCCAACACAAAGCTTGCCATAACCACATCTCTCAGCTCAAACAAACTTGTCAAGGGTTTAGGACCCACTTGACTACCCTCAAGGGTCAGCTTCACCTTTGAGGCGCTGACACTTAATTTCTAAAAAAAGGTCACAAATAAGGTTTTCGTTTATTCTCTCAACTGAAACTGGGATGATATCCAAGAGGACTTCAAGGGCCTAATATGACAATTGGATCAGCAGATCCCCCACAACTATTCAGAAACTGATATTTCTGGGCCTGCTTATCCCTGGTGTTAACACCCTCTCAACTTGCTTGTAACTAAGCTTAAATCTATTTTAAAGAAAGTTTCAAACCTGTCAAGGAAAGCATCGCCTCCTTCCTTATGCATGTGAGAGTTCCATGAAGGAGGAGTCATGAAAACGGCATAGGATGTTTATACCATCCTGCCAGTCAGGATGAATGAGTACTCAAAAAGAAAGCCAGAATGCCAGTGGCATTGCCGCTCATATGACATTGTATGGAGCTGCAAATTGAGAACAATAACTCATTGATGTAGAACAAGAGTGAAAAGGAACCCAAAAATAAACCAAATGGGAACAACCCCAGACACTGAGGGTCTTGCTGCAGGGGATTGTACCACTTGGTTGGCTTATACAGGGTTGTTGGTGGGTGAGTTCATTACCATCATAGAGACAAGGAGGCGGATCCTTGTTTGAAAATGGTGGATATAAGGCCACAAGATCCCAGTATATTGATAGTGGATAGTTTCAATAATGGGATTAAATTGCCAGAAGTTTCTTGCACGTTGAATCCAGAGATGATGGTGGGAGTGATTGTAATCATCATAACAGGTAATGCCCATCTGTTGTAGGGACCAATAGGCTACCAGGTTAATGCCATTGGGACTTCAGCAAGAAGAATTGAAGTAAAATGAAAAATTGGTTTTTAGAGGGATTTTATTAGAAAGGAAAATAAAGAGTATTGACCAACAATTTCCTCAGTGCAATGCAACTGAATAAATAGTGTTCAATTGGTAGTGGGTCAAAGTAGGAATTGGGTCCCTCAAATTTGACCTAACCTGGTGAATTTTTGGTAAAGGGGGCAGATAATTTCAATTGGAAATGACATTGAAGGATTTAGCGACAGGATGAGTTGCTATCAGTTTGACATCAAACACCTGAACTGAGACTCAACTGCATTTTTTTCAGTTGGTGTGATGGCATCTGGACCAATATACAACAGGATTTCCCAGGGCCACCCCACATAGGGGTGGTCCCAATTGGTTGGAAATGGGTTCAGAATGCCCAACCCTCCCATTCCCAGTCACTAGGGCGTTCATTCAGTCAAATGAGGTACGTTGACTGCAACTCCCAATTCATTAGATTGTGGTTTCAAATTGTCTGCAATAGTTCCTAAAGATACCATCTGCATATCATGGATCATACTCAACAATTTGAGGGGTGTTTAGCATTGACAATCAGACTTCTGGCTGATTTGAAACTGTCAGTGATTCCAGCTAATATTTTTATACTTGTCCCTTTTTGACTATTAGTTTTCCAATTGTCAGGCTTTATTCCCATCAGTTTCAGACCTTTTGACTTTGATTTGGTAATCTTGGTGCATATTATCTCAATTTGGCGTGCAAGTTTGGCTGAGGTGAGCATGGGTATTGGGGAGGATATGAAGAGGGAGTGCTGTTACCCAGCACTCATCTACCATGTGGGTGAGGTCGCCCTGGGTGATGAGGGGTACAGCCACCCTCTTTGGACCCTTCTTATTCAGAAATGGGAAAATCACCTGATCCATGCATGGGTGACGTTCCCCTGGACTTACATTACCATTTCCTTTTTCCAAAGGAAGGGTGCCACTTCCAGTAAACTGCGTGAGGGCTAAATATTTGTGAGCCTTAGGAAACTTGATTGCCATTAAATTCACAACTTTTTTAGGGGATGGGGAGCGTTGAAATGGTACTCATGAAACGCCTCAACCAGTTTCATGCAATTAGCACAATCATGGGCCTTAACCCAACTGTTCCCATAGGTCAGATAGCCTTTCCAGGCGACGATATATTGAACTAACCTTCAAGATTTGTGGGATGCTAAGATGTTTTCCACCTCAGCCTCTTCTGCACCCACAATTAAAATTGGCTCTGGGTCTGCGAGCACAGTCCCATAAATGGGGAAGACTGAGAAACGTGGAAGACAGGGTGCTGTTTCCAATGATATGGATTCTTTAACTGGAAAGCTCCATTGCACAAGTTTTCCTCCACCAAGTTGGGACCCAAATGCTTACTTGCAAAGTTCCAGTAGGGTACCTGTATTTTCAAATGGTGCATATCAATCATAACATATGAGCCACCCATTATGTCATATCCAGGAAGCCGTTTTCTATCTGCAGACCGCTTGTAATCATTGTTAGCTTTAATGTGATGCTCCCGCACTAAGGACTGTGTAGACTTAATATGCTCAGCATGATCTGCGGCAGCTGGGATCTTGGGACACAAAAAGGGACTGACCAAAAATGAGGTATTATACCACAGCTTCGCTTTATAAGGAGAAACCCCCATAGAAGCGTGAATTCCGTTGTTGTAGACAGATTAAGTGAGATGAAGGTCATTAGCCCAGGTATCCTGTGCGACTGCAGCATAGCAGTGCAGGTACTATTTTAAGATTTGGTTAACTCACTCAGTTTGTCCGTCAGACTGAGGATGATATTCCATGGAATGACAGGGGGAAATTTTTAAAATGGATAAGAGTCATTCCAGAACTGCACTGTGAACTGTGAACCACGGTCACTGATGATCTTCTGCAGAAGACCAAACATAGAAAACACATGGCGCACAAAGAGATAAGCTGTTTCTTCTGACGTAATTGTGGAGGCACAGGAAATAAATAAGAAAAATTGGTAAACCAATCAACTACCACCATCGCCACTGTGAACCCATTAGAACAGGGAATTTTGACAATAAAATCTAGGGACACTGATGTCCATGTACCCTCCACCTGTTGCAAAGAATTTAGGATACCATTTTTTCTTGAACAGTCTAACTTGGCCCCTGCACTGGTAACGCAATTGGTGATCCAGGTTGAACATCTTTTGTTAAACCTGCCTAATTATAAGTATGCTTAATCAAATCGATGCATTTCTTATTGCTCAGATGGCTGATTATGGGCGGATTGTGATGCGCCCAAAACATCTCAGCTCTGAATGAAGAGGAACCCAAACCCATGACCTAAAATAGTTGAGACCCTCCACCAAGAAATATAGGGAATGTTTTTGAGTTTGAAGGGACAATTGATCAAATAACTCCACTTCTTCATGGCAAGTCATTTGGGCTGCTAAAACCTGTGAAATGAGAGGGGCGTCAGGAGCAAAGGTGACTGACAAGACCGCGGGAGGAACAATAGACAAGATCTGAGTGAAGGGTATCATGGTAACAAGGTCCACTTCTTCTGAGTCTGAGGGACAGTGAGCCAGGTTGCAGCTAAGAAAATTGGGGAGGACGTTTAGCGCGCCTTTCACAAATTCATATTTAAATTGAAACTGCACAGATACTGATAGGTATGAGCTTGCCAATGTGCCAATTTCTGGGGTTTGCATAAATACAAAAGAGCTTGGTTATCTATATGCACAGTTAACTCATGCTGGGCACTCTATAACAGATACCGCCAATGAGTCAATTCCCATGCTACAGCTGCCAACTCCTTATTGTAGATGGCCCATGATTGTTCAGTAGAGAAAAAATTCAGGAAAAGTAGGCAACCGGATGTTCCAAGCCATTGTTCTCCTGGAGAAGAACCTCCCCACTGCCACAGATGAGGAATCACAAGCAACAATATACAGCTTGGATGGATCTGTGTGTTTGAGGACAGGGGGTATAGAAACACCTCTTTGATTGACTCAAATGCCTGCTGGCACTCAGATGTCCAACAAAAAGGCACATTTTTACCCATAAGGGGGTGATGTGGAGCAGCTAACTGGGAAAGGGCTGGGGAAAATTTCCTCAGGAAAATAATGGTGCCCAAGAAACTCCATAATTGTTTCTGGGTTGTTGGAGTTGGCTATTCACGGATGGCGTCCAACTTGTTGGGGGGAATTTCATAACCATCCTTGAGAACAAGGTTCTTGAGAAAGGTAACTTCCTCTTTATAGAACTCATATTTCAAAGGCTTAAAAATAGGCCTGCCTTATGAAAAGTGGCCACTACCAGTTTAAAGTCTTTGCGTGTTATTTGGAGGTTAGGACTGAACCAAAATGTCATCAATATATGTGACTTCACAAGTGAATTAGAGGTCACCCAGCATACTATCAATCATTCTTTAAAATGTGGCTGGTGCATTCTTCAACCCTAAGGGCATTACACGGAATTGAAAAATACCTCATTTTGTATAGATTGCAGTAAGACATTCTTGCCCTTTCACCACCCAAATTTAATTGAAGGTAATAACGAGATCCAGCTTAGAGAACACATGAGATTTAGTGATCGCTTAACTGATAGTTTGCTCTAGTAGCAAAGGGTAAGAATTGTCTACTGTGACTTTGTTTAAGTGTCCATAACCCAATCAGGGATGGAGGGAACCATCGGCCTTTTTTTCAAAAACAATGGGAGACGTGACTGGTGATGTCTCTTTAAACAAACACCCTTTCTTGAGCATATCGTCTAACCAGGTGTTAAGTGCAACCTCCTCCTCAGCTGTGTGTGGATACAAAGTACAGTTGATGTTCACCAACTGTACCATTGTTCTGAATCCTAAGTCAAATTTAGTGTGAGAGGAAAGACGATCTGCCTTCTTAGTTTTGAAGGTACTTTGATAGCGCATTAATTCCTCCAGAAAATCAAATGGAAGGCCCACAGAAGAAATGAGAGAGGTGATGGGACTGCGACCTAAAGTTTTTCTGAGGGTATTAACTAAAGAAAATTCCCCCTCCGTTTGATCATTAACAAATGGCAACATATTTGACTCAGGTGGATTCTAACATGTTGTCAGTGCCACCATCCGACTCCTAAGATTCTGGGAAACACCAAGTTTAGCATTGCAGAAAACCAATCACAAAAGCTAAACTGATGTACCAAGAAAGGTACTGTCCAACAGACTATATATGATGTCTGGCTGAAGAAGCAACCATCACTGAAGGGCCTACGTCCAGGTCTAGCTCCAATTGTTGGGCTAACTCAATGCTCATAAAATTACCCGTAGCTCCGGTATCCACTAAAGCCTCAAAGGAGATATGGTGAGACATGATACTAATCTTCATAGTAATAAGAAATAAGCAAAGTTTTGTCTATTGGTAGATTTGGTCGTTTCTGCTGCAACTGAATAAATGGCAAGTAAATCATGGGGAAGTTGGGAGTTCTTTTCAGGAGTAAAGTTGGGAAGAGCAAGGGCTTGGGAACCAGCTACTTTAATCTTGGCTTTTACTAATCACTAATAGGTTAACCAGGATAACACAACTCAGATGCAGGGGTATTGTTGGGCTTTGAAGCCAGGACTAATACTGGTTCAATAGTAAGAACTGAATCAAAGCCGTTGTTAGGTAGACTGATCATATAATTTCCCCCTTGACAGTGGGAAGCATGGCGAGGGAGTCGTTGATAGTGGTCACAGCTTTACATATTTGATCCAATGTCCCTATAGGGGTGGACCAAACTTTGTTATGGGCAGAGGCATAATCAAACCCTGATTTAAAGATTGCATGGAGCATATCATCAGAGAACTCAATTGCAGTAGCCTGTTCTTGGAAGGTTGTGATAAAGAAGCCAAGATGGGGTCTTCAGCCATATTAGAAAGCAATTGGAATAAACAGTCTGAACGTGACACAGGGGGCTTCAAAGCAGCCAATACTACTACAACCAGCGAGGTAGAATCTTCTGCTTGCAAAGTAGAACATAGAAGTCTTCATACCTGCTGATGGACATCCCCTTCTACCGCATCCAAAAGGATGACCCCTTGTTGGGCATAAGATAGTGCAATGGTATTAAGGGCAATATCAGAACGCATTTGCACCCCTGCAAGGGCGTTGAGAACATGATTGACTATAACTTGGGAGGTAACTCTTGGATTCCCTTCTTGAATATTAGGTGGGGGAAGAGTAGTTATACATGGGGCTCTGCTGCCCTGAAGCAGTTTCTCCAAGGTATAGTGAATACTACCCACAAAATTGGTGAGTGACCAAATAAACTCAGAAAGCAGACTACTGATTGTATGTTTATTTGGTAAAGGAAACTGCTGCAGCGCCACCTCAAAGAGAAGGGCAGAAATGGCAGGAAACAAAAATTTGGTCAATTATGTCATGAAAACAGCAGAAGAAATTTAGATCAGCCTGCCAGTCAGGATGTGTAAGCACCAAAAAGCAAGCCAGAATGCCAGTGGCATTGCCGCTCATATGATGTTTTATGAAGCTGCAAATTGGGGAACAATGACTCATTGATATAGAACAAGAGTGAAAAGGAACCCAAAAATGAACCAAATGGGAACAACCCCAGACACTGAGGGTCTTGCTGCAGGGATTGTACCACTTGGTTGGCTTATACAGGGTTGTTGGTGGGTGAGTTCATTACCATCATAGAGACAAGGAGGCGGATCCTTGTTTGAAAATGGTGGATATAAGGCCACAAGATCTCAGTATATTGATAGTGGATAGTTTCAATAATGGGGTTAAATTGCAAGAAGTTTCTTGCACGTTGAATCCAGAGATGATGGTGGGAGTGATTGTAATCATCAGAACAGGTAATGCCCATCTGGTGTAGGGACCAATAGGCTACCAGGTTAATGCCATTGGGACTTCAGCAAGAAGAATTGAAGTAAAATAAAAAATTGGTTTTTAGAAGGAAATTATTAGAAAGGAAAATAAAGAGAATTGACCAACAATTTCCTCAATGCAATGCAACTGAATAAATAGTGTTCAATTGGTAGTGGGTCAGAGTAGGAACTGGGTCCCTCAAATTTTACCTAATCTGGTGAATTTTTGGTGAAGGGGCAGATAATTTTAATTGGAACTGACATTGAAGGATTCAGCGACAGGCTGAGTTGCTATCAGTTTAACTTCAAACACCTGAACTGAGACTCAACTGCATTTTTTTCAGTTGGTGTGATGGCATCTGGCCCAATATGCAACAGGAATTCCCCAGGGCCACCCCACATAGGGATGGTCCCAATTGGTTGGAAATGGGTTCAGAATGCCCAACCCTCCCATGCCCAGTCACTGGGGCGTTCATTTGGTCAAAATTAGTTATGTCAACTGCAACTCCCAATTCATTAGATTGTGGTTTCAAATTTTCTGTGATAGTTCCTGAAGATACCAACTGTACATTGGGGATCATCCTGATGATTTTGCGGGGTGCTTGGTGTTATCAATCATACTTCTAGCTTAGTCAAAATTGTTGGCAATTTTGGGCAATAATTTGATACTTGTCCCTTTTGACTATTAGTTTTCTAATCGTCAGGCTCTATTACTATCAGTTTTAGACCTTTCAACTTTGATTCAGTAATCTCAGCACATATTTCCTCAATTTGGTGGATAAAATTCAGCTGAGGTGAGCACAGATATTGGGGGAGGAATCTTAAGAGGAAGTGCTGTTACCCAGCACTTGTCTACCATGTAATTGAGGTCACCCTGGGTGATGAGGGGTACAGCCACCATCTTCAGACCCTTTTTATTCAGAAATGGAAAATCGCCCAGTCCATGCACAGTGGATGCCCCTGGACTTACAGGAGGCCATCAACTGGCAGAAAATAAAGATATCCACTCTTTCCTCAATAGCACTGCCTAAGAGATTATGACTTCCCATTCAAAAGAGTGTAACACCTGGGAACAGGTCCATATAGTCTTGATCCAAGAATTTGGCAGTAATAAATCTGGCCAATCAAAAAAACCATTAATGGGTATTTACCTGAATAAATGGGGAGGTCCCATTGAGTTCACCAGCCGCTTATATGCCCAAGAATCTCTTGGCTACTACCAATAGATTTGCCTAGAATGACACTATCACGCTTTTATCTCCACATTGGGATCTTATTCTGAGATTCAAATGCATATAATTTGTCAAAAGGACGGCTTACCTGCATCCAAGAAATCAAGATTACAAGATCTCTGCATTGACTCTGCAAGGTTACCTCTTTGGGCTTCTCCAACTGTCTTAAGTTCCATGTGGTCAATAACCAGAAGAATCCTCAATCTCATTGCACCTACTGCAACACTTTCAGACACAGCGCCAAGACCTGCCAGAAATGACTTGCTGAGGAGGAGGGAAAAGGGCTGTCTGCATGAAGGAAGAGGCGATCCATGCTGAAATCTCTATCACTCCTCAAAATCCTCCATAACATAAAATGACCTTGGAGCTATTGTACCTGAAGAAGAAGTTTTTCTGCATAAAAATAAGAAACTGATACTGCCTACTCTTCTTCCAATGACTCTCCCGTGTTTCTCATGCTAACTCCCAATTGGGAAATTATGGTTACACATGTCTCAGTTTGAGTTCAAAGATTCTAGTCCTCAGTATAGTTGACATTGGCTCTCCATGAACGTTATATCATCCAAGTTGATGAAGCGCATCATACTTCTCTGACCTTGCCATACTACTAATACAGCATGTCTAGCCCACAATGTTCTCATTCTATAGGGTCTTATTCTTCCCTACCTACCGATTTAAAAAGCCTCCAAAAAACCCCTGCCATCCCCTGGATAACCCAAGATATGACCTACTTCTTTAAGCTCAGTTCCCTTTTAGATTACTCATCAGTAGACCATTACAATGACGATTCCCATCCCTAATAGGGCATTGAGTCCCCCCGATCTTTTAACCTCCCACAACTCAAAATGGAGGTCGGCCCAAACCCCACTGGAGAGTGAGGGCCAAATTGGCTCACATAAACATGAGGGGGTCTTGGGGCCTGTTGCCTTCCTGCTGTTGATGGAC
>JAKSZP010018167.1:0-11347 GCA_022478985.1 Massospora cicadina
AACCCTTTCTTCCCTTTTTGCAGGGGGAAGGTCCGGGGCCCTTTGGGGTGTCCATAGTCTTATTGCCAATCCCCCCTTTCTAAGGGGTTTCACAGTGGTGATGGAGTGGTGGATTGCTTTAAAAAATTTTTCCCCTTTTTGTTCCCTTATTTCTGAAATTATGCCAAAAAACTCCCCATCTTTTTGTGAAAATTTTTTTGATGTTGGTTTTCCCTGGAAATTGTTAGTGATGGGTACCCAGTTTACCCACGCCGATGAACCCCCAATAACCCCCTAAAAGTAACCCCCCCGTCAATCCACGGCGTATCCCCCAGTCCGATGGTCAGCCCAAGCGGGTTAATCGTCCCCCAAAATACCCTTGCTATGCCACAGCAGCCAGGATACCCCCTGGTGACTTCCCTCTACCAATTTGATACAATAACGGGATCCACGAACCCAGGGGTTTTCCCCATAGAAGAACGTTGGGTTTCCTTTCTTTTTCCCCACCCAAGGATGTTGGCCCGGGGGTTAAAACTGCTGGGATCATGCTCCCCATTTTCAATCAACTCAACCCTTTTGGGTGCAGGAACCCCTTCCCCCGCCATTGATGACTATAAGAAACCAAAACTGTTTGTTTCTGGGCGATTTTCAGTGGGTTCCTCCCTTTTTTGATACTCATCATTTGAAATTTTTAACCCCCTTTCCCCGCAAGTTCCCCAGTAAGTTTTTGGGGTCCCCATTTAGTGGAGGAATAGGGGAAACCTGCATTCCCCTGAAGTTTCCCCAAAGGAAGGCGGCCCCCAAGTTTTCCATGTCCCCCAATTGTCCCCCTTCAAGGGTGAAATTTCCCAAAGACCTGGAACCAATCATCGTCAATAATGAGGAAGAAGCGGGAGGTAGAGGCTATATTGGCATCTCCAACTCATGATTTTTGGGTCCAAATCTCTTGGCCTGGAAAGGATCCCCAGCCTAAAAAAATGGGTTGTGATCAGGCCTTTAAAGGGAACTGCATAGCCCCCAAATTTTCACGCATCCCCCCCTGGGGCCCCCCCCCCTTCCGAGAAAATGCAATTAGGGCCCATCGGGGCCATGCACAAAGAATGTGGCCCGGGAAAATTTTCCCGGTTTGGGGGCCCCTTTGGGAAAAAAGGAAAGGGTAATGAAAAGTTTTGGGGAAATGCCCTTTTGGGCCCCTCAATTGGCCCTTTTCCCCCTTTTACTGAAAAAAAAGACACCAAAGAGGATGGAAATTCCCCCTTTTTTCACTCAGGGAACCCATTTAATGGGGAAAAGGAGGGGATGGGTAAAGCTCATCTGTTTTAGACCCCACCCCAATCCCCACACTTACCTCAGCAAACTGGGGGGGAAATTTAAAAGTGTTATTTTGCCTTTTTTTAAAATTAAATTGGTCAGGTCTAATTTGGCTGGAATAGGGGGTTGATGCCCAAAATTAAAATAACTGTAAAAGCATGAAGAATGAGATATTGGCTGGATCCCCCAAAGGGTTTCCCAAATTTCAACCCCAGACCAGTTGAAAAAATATTTGGGTTTTTGATGGGGGTTAAAAAGCCCTCAAACAGTAATCCAGGAACGCCTGAGGGCCAATGTTGCCCAAAAAAAAAAGTTAAATGCCCAACCCAGGGGGGTGGCCCCCCAAACGTTCCCCCAAAAATGGACCCACCCCCAAAAAAGGATGGCCTTGGGGACCCTCCGCCCTTTGGGGCCCAAATGCCAAAAAAGCAATATCAGAAACAAAATCAAGCCCGGGTTTTGGGAGTTTGAGGTAAAATTAAAGGGAGAAGCCTGAAAATTTTGGGGTTTTGGATTTCCAAAGAAAAAAACCCCCCTCATTCCCAAAAAGGGCCCCAAAATGGGGAAATTTTTGGGTCCTGCCCCATCCTGTCACTCCCCAATTGCCCACTATAAAATCAGTTGAAAAAATTGAAAAAATTTTTAAATAATTTTTTTATTTTCCCTTTTCCCCCAAAAATTTTTTAAAAATCAAATTTTCTTTTTTTCATTCAAAACTGCACCCCCATTATGGCTTTTCCCGGGGCCCATCCCCCATTTGGGTGGGTTTACCAATTTTTTGGGCCCTTGGTCCCTTTTTCCCAATTGGGCCAGGGGTCTGAATTTTGGTCTTAAAACCCCCGCTCTTATGAATTTTGAAAAAATTCAGGGGGTTTTTAGGGCCCATGTACAAAATGGATAGAGAAACCCATCTCCCTATTGCCCCTTTTGGGCCTCTAAAACCCAAGAATCTCATCAAGACTGTCCCAGTAATCCCCACCTCCTGCAAATTAGGCCACTTTGGGGTGGGGGAATTGCCCCGGGGGTTTGCTGTTGGGACACTCCTTACCCTGTTGTTACACTACCACTTCATAGGTATCACATTTCCTGCTCCATATCAAGTTGTACAGTTGGCAATGCCTCTGGCATTCTGGCTTGCTTTTTGGGTGTTCACACATCCTGATTGGCAAGCTGGTCTAAACTTCTTCTGCCGTTTCCATGACACCCAGCCAAGGGTAGTTGTCAGTTCATTCTCTTTCCTTTTGTTCAATAAAATCCAAATTATCCATCTAGCTTGCTGTGGGCTCCATCTACCTATTGAAAATTTTATAAAAATTCTGCTGATTGATCCAATAAAATACGCCATCACCCAAATCCTCCTGCCGATGTTCACTGACTGGATTATCTGGTCACTCAATCCTGCCATGTGGCAGCGAATCATAAATGTGATAATCTACCTCACCTCTGAAAATGAACCTGTTGCTTTGTTCGTTTTTGTGCATCCATTTAATGGAGACCCTTCTGTCCATTCAGTTGTTGAGTCCTCCAAAACTGCTCCCTCAGCTAGAGCAGCACCCAGGCGCCCCTGCCCCAC
This sequence comes from Massospora cicadina, assembly GCA_022478985.1. NCBI lineage: Eukaryota > Fungi > Entomophthoromycota > Entomophthoromycetes > Entomophthorales > Entomophthoraceae > Massospora > Massospora cicadina. The sequence continues at coordinate 2,864 of JAKSZP010018167.1, forward strand.
TGCTTGTGGACTTGCCTTCCATAGTCACCTCAGCTTCTGCCAGCTCAGTCCACCAGTGGGACCTAGAGCACCCCCTCCAGGGGAAGCTCAGTCCCAGCCCCTCTCATGGGGTTTGCCATACCTCTGCTCATATTTACAATAATGTGGTGGCCTCTGTGCTGTCCCTCGCTGGCATTCAAGCCCCCTATCTGAATCTGAAGGCCAGCAACCGTGAACCCTAGAGAAGTCATCATCCTCCCTGCCTCTTCCACCCTTGGGGTTGCCCCCACAAGACTTGCGGTTGTCCCAATGCAACCATCTGGTTTGCCTTGGGCGCCTTCAGTACGTTGCTGAACTTTTGCTTTTCTCACATCTCCCATTGGACCCCACTTATATTAAAACTCAGACCGCTATACCTTTGGCATTCTGGGGCCTCCACTGGGTGCTTGCACACTTTGACTGGGAGCCCTGTCTAATTCTTCTTAGCTGAATCCATGACATAATAAACCAATCACTAATCTCAGCCTTCTCCGCCCTCCTCGCTGGAACAGGTGATGCACTGGCCTACGCTCTCACTCTGAATGTGCTCTCCCTCTGTGACCTGGCCTTCTCCTGCTGGTTGGTGGCCTCATTCATCCAGGCCTGCCACCAGGCTCTGCTGAATTGGTCCCCACCCTGCCAAGCACCAATGGCGAGCACTATTCCATCAGTTAATGCAATAGGGTTGGGGGTTCCCTCTGTCCCTTCTGATAAGGTGGCCAATCAAATTTTGGGCGTTCTAGCAGAGCTCCAGGTGCGCCTCACTGCTGATGGTGGGAAATCCCTGCTTCCCACTGATGCACAGCAGAGCATGGCCCTCCTCGACACCCTGGATGGGAATGCCCATCATTGGTGTAAGGAGAGTGTCTATAACTCTCCTGTTTCCAGTGTAGTGGTGCTTGGTGCACAGAGCCAACACATGGAAACTAGCTGTTAGTACCAAATTTACTAGAGCCCAGCAGAGGGTGCTGGAGTGATAATAACTTAATGGAAAAGGTGTGATCATGATAGCAAACAACAGACCAAGAATGACGCGGTGCACAAAGTGGAAATGGTTAAACGTCCCATGTTGGAGGGAACCTGGGTGACCCAACGGTGCATGAGTTGAACTTTTTTTTGAATTTATAATAAGGTGCTTAACATAGTGTGAGACCTTCTCAAAGAGGTCCGCGCACAGGTTTGCCAGAGATAACATAAGAAAACGGGAAAAACAGGAAAATGTTTATTGAAAAGTTGAGCAACAAGGAGTGTTGGTCATGGAAAACAGAATTAAACTATGTCAGGGGAATATGGGGTTCACTGAAGTGGGCCCAAGCACTGACCCACCAATAGGCAAACACTACCATCCAAATTGGTCAAATATGCCGAAACTGACTTCACTCAAGTAATCAATTGAAGTTGGATTTGACATGAATGCGTCATTTCGTAAATGGAATGGGTTTTAAACCCTGTTCCTTGAATAACTGAATGGAACCATCCTCATTAATTAAGTAGACCAGTCATTTTAACACCTGGGCCAATGTAAGGGGCTGGGCATTTGGCACCTCACTAGTACCAACCTGGGCATATTTAGCCTGTACCCAGCGTTGGTCTAGGGTATGCTTCAGGTCTGGGAGGCCCTGTAGCTTCACCTTCTGGGTCTCCTGGCGCCCAGCCTTGTCCTTGGGGTCAGTCCCATACTATGATGTCATTTAACCATAACATTACCCTCTCCTTCCAACAGGGCTCAACCCCCCCTCCAGGGGCTTGCGCAAGGAAAAAGTTCTTGTGGTCTGGGGCCAATTTTATGGCAGCAACGGTCGGTTTATATTGAGATCCAGTAGCCTGGTGGAAACTCTTGTGGAAGTCTTCAATCAGATCTTAGGCATGCACACAGTTGCATGCTGGAACCCAACTGCTTTCTGAAGCGTCAAAGCCCTTCCAAGATACCAGGTACTCAAGTCTTTTTTTACTGTGACGAGAGGTGACTGTTTCTTCCACTTCTCACTCTGGAATCCCATCCATGAGATAGGCCTCAGGAATCTCTGGTGGTGGGCCCTCAAACAATGTCAATTTGCTCTCATGAAAGACATAGAAGATCTGAAACAAAGAAGGAAGATCCGACTGGTATGAGGCATGGCCCACCTTTTTAACAACGCGGTAAGGGCCAATCCTCCTTGGTCCCAGCTTCTTGCAGGGCTGCTTGATAGGGATGTTGCGAGCATCAAGCATCACAAGATCCCCTTCCTTGCATGTAGGACCACTCAGCGCTTCCCATCAGCAATCTCTTTATACACTTGCATTGCCGCCTCCAAGCTTGTAGAAACCCCCTGGTGGACCTTCTTGATTGTTTTGGCAAAGTCCACCACCGCTTCAACCTTAGACCCACAGCTTGGCTCCATGTTAAAGGCGGGGTTATAGGCATGGCTGGTGAAAAAAGGGAATAACCAATCGAAGAATGCAATGTGTTGTTATAACTAAATTGGGCCATAGGAAGGTGAGAAGCCCAATCTGAATGATCCGCGGCGGTGTAACACCGCAGGAACTGTTCCAAGTACTGTTTCGCTCGTTCAGTCTGCCCATCTGATTGAGGGTGATAGGCAGTTGAATGACAGGGGAAAATCTGAAGAGTCTTACACAACTCTTCCCAAAAGATGGAGGTAAACTGGGGTTCCCAGTCACTGATTATTTTTTGGGGAACCCCATGGAGCGCAAACACATGAGTGACGAAGAGCCTAGCCATCTCAGCCGTGGTTATTGTCATTTTCTAGGGAATAAAGCGGGCAAACTTTGTAAAACGGTCCGCTATCACCATGATGGCATCATAACCATCAGAGACAGGTAACTCCACAATGAAATCCACTAATAGGGAAGTCCAGGGCCCTTCAGCCTTTTGGACTGGTACCAACAACCCTGCTAAAGGTTGCCAATTGGGTTTCATCTGATTGCAGATCAGGCACTCTTTACAATACCGCCCCACCTGAGCATGCAAGCTCTTTCAATTTTATGTGTGTCATATTAACTCCAATGTCTTTGCTTTACCAGGATGACCAATGATGAGACCATCATGATGGTCCTGGATGATTTCCAGGAGAAGTGGTCCAGCAGGAGCCCATAGGCGCCCCTGAAACCACATCATCTCATCCTTCACATGATAGCTTCTGGAGAGATCCTCTTGATTCAAAGCGCTCTTAACAAGTATCATAGTATATTCAGCTGCTAGCAGCTGAGAAAGGACTACCTTTCTGAACATACTATATTCCTCCGCATTTTCCAGAGGGGCAAGCGCTGGCCCGCTGATCAGGGGAGAGGGAAGTTAGGACACAATTTTATTTGGAGGAATAATTAACTGCGTGTTATGAACTTCTACCTCCTTAGGATCTGGCGCTAAAGTAGGAGTTCAGCTCAAAGCATCCTCCAAACCATTATCCTTGCCCTTGGTGAACTCATATGCAAATGCAAATTGGGCAAGGGTCTCATGCCAACGGGTCTGCCATGGGGTTAGGACATGAGGAGCGCAGTAGTACAGCAAGGCATGGTGGTCTGTACATACCTGGAAAGGTTGGGAGGAGCCAAGCAAGTGGTGATGCCAATAAGTCAGAACCTCCACCAAAGCCATAACTCCTTATCATAAACGGCGTAATTTAACTCTGGAAAATACATTTTCCTAGAAAAATATCCCACTGGATGCTCTATACCATCTTCGCCTACTTGTAACAAGGCGGCCGCTATGGCAAAGTTGGAGGCATCTGTAGACACAATGAACTCTTTGGAAGGGTTAACATGGCGAAGGACAGATGTGGACAACAGGGTGCACTTCACTGCTTGGAAAGCATCATCCAAAACTTAGGACCACTGAAGCACCTTTGCACCGCTAGCCTTATATAAGGGTGCTGCCACCTCAGAAAGATTCAGCATGAACTTCTTGAGGAATGGTCATGTCCCCAAAAAAGCTTCTCAATCCCTTAACTGAGGTGGGGGTGAGCAACTCACAAATCGCCTTCTCCTTGTCTGGAGTTATCATGTGTCCTTGGTCAAACACAGCGTTGCCCAGAAAAGTGACCTGGGACTTAAAAACTCACACTTGCTTATCTCCAGTGTAAGGCTGGCTGCCTTTAACCTTTCCATCACTTGCCAAAGGTGTACTTCATGGGACTCATGGTCAGGGGAAAACGCCATAATGTCGTCCATGTAGGCAACCATGCATACCCCTAACAAGTCCCCCAACACTGCATCAATGCGGCGTTGAAAGATAGCAGGGGCATTCTCAAGCCCAAAGGGCATGACCCAAAACTGGAAGATCCCTTTTCTGGTATGGAATGCGGTTAATCACTCTTGTCCCTTTTTAATCCGGATATGATTGAATGCATTGAGGCAATCCAACTTGGAGAAGACCTTCGCCTTCTCCACATAGCATGCAATCTGTGAATCCAAAGGGATGGGATGGAGGTCTGGTACAGTAACGTTATTGAGGTTCCCAAAGTCTACGCAGGGGCGTAAAGTACCATCAGCCTTCTCAAAAAAAGAGAAGTGGGGAGCAAACAGGGGAGATACACTGAAAAATCGCACCTTTGGCTAACTGATCCTTCACCCACACATTCAACGCCTCTTCCTCCCGCACAGTCAATGGTTAAATGGGGGAAGATATACGCACCAGATCCACAGTGAGCTTAAAGTCACAATCAAATTCATAGTGCTCAGGAAGTGTGTTAGAGGATGCTGCATTAAAAGAAGATTCCAACCTCTCCAAACAGGACGGTAGGGGACCTCCACAAAGGGCTTCAGCAAAAGGGCAAGATTAAGAGTATGAACATTGGGCCAATGGGGCAATTTTCCCTTGCATTATCCTCCAACTAAGGAACAATCAACTTGTGAAATTGGACAAAGACAAGGATAGAGTGTTTTCTTTCAAATTAGTCCTGACGTCAAACTTTCTCCACCATTCTACACCCAAAATAATGGGGTAAAAGAGGTCTATGATAGCTTGAAAATGGTCGGACAGAAGATAGGCGCCCACCTGGTAGTCCACCAACCCCATGACGTTCAGCATAGGGATACCTTGAGAATCCCTGCCTCTAACCATACCACCTGGTGAGTAACTCAACTCAAGGTAGTCAGCAAGTCTTAGTCAATAAAATTATTAGAGGCAAAAGTATCAACTAAAATAGTTGTGCTGAACTTCCCCAAAGGGGATGTAAGGGTAGCGGTCAATAAGATGTATCCAGAATGAGATTTATTCAAAGCAGAAAACGCCACTAACTCACCTGAAAATTTTCCTCTAGCGTGAACAAGACATCAGGGTATGCTTTGGAATAATAGAAGGGGGAGGGATAGTGGGCCACTCTTACTACTGAGGCCAAATATCCCACCACACCTTCTGCAGGTGCATATACATTATTATTCTCAAACGAAGTTCTTTTTCCACTTCTTGAGTGCCCCAAATCATGGTAGGGGTCAAACGTGGGTTCTCAGGGGTAATCTGATATACCAGAATAGGGTCCTCATCCAAGCCATAAGAACTAATGAATGGTTCAGAGGTAGAGATAAGGTTTTTGTTATGAAATGCATTTTTAGACGTGAACAACCATATTCCTCAAACAACAATGGAACAACTGACGTTTTCCAAGGCCAACACCCCCAGGCTCATCTGCGCCAATTCCGCCAGCATTGTCTGAAAGTGCTGGCAAAGTAAAACTCATTTTATTCACACCAAATTTGGTAATTTCGGTGGAAAGTTGAGAATCACAAATTTCAGACCTCAAAGCATCCATATCCACCAGGTATGAGCACAAAGGGTGGGTGCTTTCCAGTTGGAGGCAACCATAATAACGCCGAGTTGCTCCAACCTTCAGGGAAAAGAGGAAACAGCTGTGCAGCTGACCACAGCCAAAGCCCACAGCTGGCGCCCACATTTTACACCTCAGAAAAGTTTTACATGGTAAAAGTTTGTGCACATAAAATTGAGAGGTTGGTTGACTAATGTAAGGAGAGTGTCTATAACTCTCCTGTTTCCAGCGTGGTGGTGCTCGGTGCACAGAGCTAATGCATGGAAACTAGTTTTAGTAACAAAGTTACTAGAGCCCAGCAGAGGATGCTGGAGCAATAATAACTTAATGGAAAAAGTGCGATCATGATAGCAAGCAATTGATTAAAAAATTATGCGGTGCACAAAGTGGAAAGGGGTAAACGTCCTGGGTTGGAGGGAACCTGGGCGACCCAACAGTGCACAACTTAAAAATTTAATTGAATTTAGAATAAGGTGTTTAACGTAGCGTGAGACCTTCTTGAAGAGGTCTGTGCACAGGTTTGCTAGAGATAACATAAGAAAACGGGAAAAACAGGAAAATGTTTATTGGGAAGTTGACCAACAAGGAGTGTTGGTTATGGGAAACAGAATTAAACTACATCAGGGGAATATGGGGTTTGCTGAAGTGGGCGAAGCACTGACCCACCAATAGGCAAACAATACCATCTAAATTGGTCAAATATGCTGAAACTGACTTCACTCAAGTAATCAATTGAAGTTGGATCTGACTTGAACGCGTCATTTTATAAATGGAATGGGTTTTGAAACCTCATTCCTCGACTAACCAAATGGAACCATCCGCATTAATTAAGTAGACCATCCATTTTAACGCCTGGGCTAACGTAAGGGGCTGGGCATTTGACACCTCACTAGTACCAACCTGGGCATATTTAGTCTGTACCCAGCGTCGGTCTAGTGCATGCCTAAGGTCAGGGAGGGCCTGTAACTTCACCTTCTGGGCCTCCTGGCGCCCAGACTTATCCTTAGGGTTGGTACCCACTATGATGTCATTTAACCATGACAGTTGGGTTAGGGAAGTGCTCCACTCTGCTGCCAAGCTGGGCAACCCCACCCCTTGTTGGCGTTGGTCACCTCATTGGTCCAGGCCCCTGAGTTGAGACCAGTGCACCTCCTCCACTTGTTTACCTTGGGACATACAGCCACAGACCTGCCCTCCCAGATTGAGGCCTTCGCGGTCCTGGCTCCAATGGCGCCTATCCCTGTTGAGATTGCTGTCTCCACATTCTGCGCTGCCCTAGACCCCTCCGCGGTGGCCCACACAGCTTGGGGCCCTCTCCCTGGATATGTAGAGGTCATGTTCTCTGTGGCCCATGCAATTGGGGCTAGGCCCTTGCACAACCCCATGTGTTTCATTGCTGCCCCCAAGGCACCTCATACCACACCTCCCCCTGCCAGTGGTTGCAGCTAAGGGAAGTGCCCCCTGGTCTAGCTGCCCTCTGCTCCCCCTTGGTGGCCGTCTTGGGTACCTCCCCCAGGGGAACCCCTGCCTATGGTACTGCCGGCCCCCAGCCCAGGTTAGGAGGCTGGATCGTTGGGCCCCCAGTGTTTGGAGTCTGCTTAGTGTGGTGAAATTGTCCCTCTGGGTGACCCCCCTCCCCCTGAAGAGAATCGAGCGGGTGTACATATTAACCCTTGTCTACCCATATGGGATAAGGAAGTGGTAGAGACCCCAAATCAGCCGCACCCCACCCTTCCACCCCCAGGCCAGGCTCTCCTGATGTTGGGTCATGGCCCCTCCTCTGGTGCCCTTTTGCTGTCTCACCCCAATAAAGAGGACCAAGCATTTTTCTTGTTTCCAATTTCCTTTCCCTCAGAGTCAGGAGAAATCACAGTGCAAGCCCTTATTGACACCGGAGTGGCGGGTAACTTTATTGACCTTGGTGTGGCACAGTCCTTGGACCTAACGATGGAGGAAGCTTCATCCATCTTGGGCATCTCGTCAGAGTCCATGATGTCCCACTGCATCTGACATCCATTGCACTTCTCATATCATGACTTTGGATTCACCAACCACTTCTCAGCGGTACGGACTTACTCTACCCTGTAATTTTGGGGGCGGGCTGGTGGTACCGCCAACAAGTTCATATTAATCTTGCAACCTACTCTTTGTTGTTCAAAAACCTCAAGTTGAGTGGTGAGTTTCCCTTACTAAAGACCCTTTCCCAGGGCACATCCCTTGGTTCCATTGCCCCACCAGACCCCATCCTAGTTGACTCCCTCCAGACTTTCCCTCCTTCCTAGCCCCATATAAGGCCATCTTCAACATGTCACTGGCATCCAAGCTCCCTTCACACTCTGAATATGACTTGACATTCCAGCTGACAGTTGACCTAGTCAAGATCAACTGCCCTCTCTACCCCTATACAGAGGAAGAGAATAGGGCTCTTGGAAGTTGGCTGGATGACTGCTAGAGAAGGGGTGGCTCATCAAGAAGTCTTCCTAATTTCCTCCCCTATAGTTTTTGCCAGAAAGCAGATGGGTCCCTGCGCTCCTGCATTGACTATGGTCACCTCAACAACATTACCATCCCTGAACCATACCGTACCCTTTCCCTTAGAGCAGAGCATTGCCCAGGCCATTGCCAAGTCTTGCATCCTCTCAAAGTTAGACCTGATGAACGCCTTCAATTAGGTGAGGGTAAGGGGAAAACCCAACCTACC
>JAKSZP010018168.1:0-11314 GCA_022478985.1 Massospora cicadina
ATCTCTTTCTGATTTCTTTTGAATAGTATCTGTATTATTTTTGAAGGTTTAAAAGATTTGGGGATAGGTTTGGAATAGCTACAATGCTTTTTAATTTAGGTAATATGAGAGTCAATCCTATTAGATCATGAGGGATAGTTAGATAATTTTTAAGAAATGGACGTTGGGGTTTTGGGGCAAAATATATCCATGCAGCAAGGTCTTGATGTACCCCAACCAATCACCATTTTAGAAAATATTATCACCTTGGGGGCCCACCGCCACGCCTATAAGAGTGGATGGCTCCAGCGCAGGTGTGGTGAAGGACTTGGTGCTGGTGGGGGAAGTACCTTCCGCTGGATTCCCCAAAGTCTGTCATGTGATTGGCGAAATCTAATCAATTGTTTTTATAGAGAGTGCCCGTGTGGGTTTCAAACTTATATTTCCCCAATTAACAGGGTTCCATAAAGAGTCGTCCAGGGACTTTTAGCTGATTTCTACAATAGCATTGGCTTTATTATTTATGGGAATCACTCTTAAAATCCTCATATAATTGCAAATGGCTGACATTTCCCTTTTTTGGCTATACTTGACCTAAAACATTCTTTTTGTTCAGCTGTGAGGGAAAATGTCTGACACTGATAAAAATGATTGGCAAAACTTTCTAAGGATTCATCTTTATGGAATGAATGCCCATAAACTCTTGTTTATGCTTTGACATGCGCATCTGGCTTCCAAATTCCTTCATAATGGCAACTTAAGCCTCTGCATATGACCAGCTGTCCCCCTCTAGATGGATCAACACTATATTTTGAAAGTTGGTATCTAAGCAATTAATCATGTCAATGCCTTTTGACGATCACCAATCTGTACATTGTCATATCAAACAATTGGAAAAATGCTGGTGCGTTATTCAATGGAAAGTTGTCAACTTTGGTGTTGCTTTGATTTCCTCTGAGGTTTCTTTAGCCAACTCTCTTGGTTCAGCTACTTGGCTCACTTGTGGAGTAATTTCAGGCATTATCTCTGAATAGTGGTAAAAGTGGGCGGCATGTTTCTTGGGGTAGTCAACTTTCCAATTAGTGTATGGGGAGTCCTTTATTTGGCGTCAGTCGCCAGATATGGCTCACAGTTGCATTTGTGAGTCTTCAATCCTTACCTGTTTAATCAACTGCTTGATATCTGTGCTGAATGCTTTTAAATGAACGCAATCCGCTTCATGCTCCATTTTCATAAATAAGACTCCTTGAACTAAGTCCCCTTCTTTCATCTTCAATGATGTTACTTTTCCAAGTAACTCATTTTTGAAACTTGCAACATTATTGACCCTTCTCTCCATCTTGGCGACTCTCTCCTCCAAGGCTGCAAATTCTCAATGATCCTCCAAGTTCAGGGCGTTCTGGTTAACAGTTGCCAACTCTATTCATAGTTTTTTATTTTGTTTTTAAATGACATCACGTTCCAATATCTTCTACTCAACTACACCACTGTAGTGATCACCAATTGTTATAATTTATAGGTTTTCTGATTATTCTTGGTTAATGACCCCTATAAATATACTAACTGCACAGGTTTGGTTTTTGTACAATTCTCTGCATTTTTTAATAGTAAGATAAACGTTAATAATCATATGGAGACTATTATCCATAGTTTGATTGAAGTACTAGAATTCAGTCTAACGCTCAGCCAGTATTTCCTCTCAAAATACTTATGATGTCCTGAATAGGGATTTATTCCCCAGTACCACCTAACTTGAGTTAAGCTCAGATCCCTGTTTATGGTTTCTCTTTTATGACACACTGTCATCAGCGATCCCCAACTTGATTCAGCTTCTTTTCTGGATCCCCACTCAGATCCTTACTCTTTATCCTAAAGAGTCTCCCAATTAGAGTTCACATTAATAATTTCATTGAGAAAGAATAGAACTCAAAATGGATTCTGTTAATGTATACTAAGGTGATACTCTGTTAATTGATCTGGTTATTACTGTCTTTTTTATTTGTGAATTCTTTAAGAATTTATAGTGGGGAATTCAGTGCCCAACCCTCACTTGGCACCTCCTTAATGAAATGGTAGCCATTGCTGTTAAATTACCCATCCTCATCTCAGCATCGATGGTCTTCCCCATTTTGGCTAGGATTCTGTCATTGGACATCCTTAAGACCTAAAATGGAAAGAGTTGGGAAATGTGTCCCTAACATTTCCTCTCGATCTAAGTTAACCAACCATATTTGGCAAGCGACCTGCTTAGGTAATGGGACTTGTTACTCATTAAGGCAGGTCGCAAACCAACTGATTAATTTGTTAGTTGCAGGTGGCATCACTCGCCTCACAACTTGATCCTTAAATTCCCAATCAGTCAGTGATGAAACCTGACTGATCTCAATCTGAACACCTGATAATTAATCAACTATCAGATGCCCCTATTTCATTGGCAACTCTGCCCAGCAAGATCTTAAGCATTCATCCAGATTGATCTCAAATGGATCTGACCTAGGCGAATAACCTAAAGTCACCCAAACATTATTACCCCAAAATCAGAGTCAACAAATATTTAATTTACCTTGTTATAGGGAATTATCCCCTAGAAATCCCTGTTAATATAGTCAGCTGGGAATATGGGCAAAAAACCCAAAATATGGCCAGTTGCTATCATCAAATACATTTGAAGCACTCAAATGGATTTAACTCAGTTAATGCTGGGCCAGCCACTGGAGTTGATGCGGTGGGAGAACTTGATTTTCTGCAAACAGTTGACCATGGCAGCTCAGCCAAAAATGTCTCAGCCATCAGCTCAGGATATCATAATTCCAATAATTTTTTAAAAAAATTAAATTTTGATTGGTTGTTGCTGCCAGAAGCAGCACCAGAATTAGCTGAGGTTGAGTGCAGGATGATCGCGTCACACTTGAAAAATTTGGGTGAGGCAGCAGCCAGTCTGATGCCAGAAGGAGGAGCGGGGGAAGCAGTGGAGGCAAAAGCCATGAGGCACTTGCACTTTAATTGATTTATATTGAAGCATAAGGGGCATATGGCGCAGCCTTTTTCAACACGCACCCAAAAAGGGTGATCAAGTGTGAATCTGTTTTCAGTGCATGGGGGAATCGTGAGGAGGGTGTCATGATGGAAAGGGCAGATTGTAACAAAGGTGCGAGCCCCTGCCAGCTGACCCACCCTGATGGGAACTACAAACTGCAAGAAGGGGTCTGCGCTGTAAACAGCTAAACCATCCATCCGTTTGTGGCAAAAACGTTAAGAGGAGAGAAACAAAGGCAACCTGGCAAAGTGAAATACCAAAGTGGCCTCATCTGAGAGCCTCTGCAAACAGTGGGGATTGGAAAATTTGTATAAAAAATTGGCAGCTAAGATGCTGCTTCCACATCAAGCCTCAGATTAACATCTGTGGTCAAAATAGCCCTTGAAAGGGCAAAAATTGACATATCTAGAAGGTTTGAAAACTGTCATGATTAAATAATTGATGGCTGTGCTCACATATGGGAAAAGATTCCCATATTTGACCTAGAGGTCAAAACGCAAGTTGTCCAAGGGAGCACCAAAGGGCTCCAGAGAACCATCTGTGAGCTTGTGAGATGGTGGGCTAAGTCCATGGTAGGACGTAACGCCCAGTGGCACTGGGAGAGCTAGCAGAGCCATCTTGGTTGCACTTTGGTGGTGGCCAAAGAATGCCAGAAGGCAGTGCACCACCACCTTAAGCTGGAGCAGTAGGCGTCAATGGCATCAACATAATAATAATTTTGCTCAATTCAAGCGGCTAAATTTTTGTATATTTTAAGACTTAAAATTTGGCTCCAATTTAGTCAATCAAAGTGAAAGCAGCCTGTGGGATTTATTCTCCTTTCCCATTAATTCGATTTCCCTATTAATTGGTGCAGTATCATCCTCAGTTCACCTACCTCAAAAAATAAGTAGAAATAAAGATAAAAATAAAATTAATTAAATAAAATAAGTACTTTTATTAAACTAAGTTAAATTAGACTAAGTACCTTTATTACTATTAGCTATAAACTAAACTAGCTCATAAGTCTAAATATAATTATATAATCCTATATCTATAATAATAATTTAGAGAACAAAGGGCTATTCTGGGCCTTTTAGCCTTGCCTTTCTAAATTTTCGCCACCTTACACCTTTAAAGAAGATTGATATTTCTTGAAGTTGACATACCTTAAATAAAAACTACTAACCAAACATAGAACCAAATTGTACATATTGAAACAACCCAAAACCACTCACTGCTTGGAAAAGACATTTTAACTATCAAATTAACCAATCACTTACTACTAACTAAAACAATTAACTTAATAATTAGCCAAATGACCACCAACTGCATATCAAAACCATATAACTATTGAATCAACCAAGTTTTAAACTGCTTAGCTATGACAATATACCAATTACCATTAAAACGTATAAATATTCGCTTTTTACATATAAGCTTTTTTAATTTTACTATGTTAATTAAAATAGTTATAGAGGATATTATATTGTCACCTGACCTTATTAACTCTACAAATTCCAATTAATAGGATATGTCATGAAGTGTGTTAAATAAAGGATGCAAGATTCCAACCCTTTCTTTTGCTTTGACTAAATTGAAGTCAGATTTTGAGTTTTTTTTTTAAAAAATACAAAAGCCAGCCACTATAATTGAGCATTTAAATCAAATGTTAATGTCATTGACACCTGCTGCCCCAGCTTGGGGTGGTGGTGCGCTACCTTCTGGCTTCCTTCAGCCACCACTGAAGTGCATCCAGTTTGGCTCTGCTAGCCCTCCCAATGCCACTGGGTGTTATGTCCCACCTCAGGACTTAGCCCACCATCTTGCATGCTCACAGGTGGTGCTCCAGAGCCCTTTGGTGCTCCTTCAGAGCAAACTGCATTTTGGTCTCTGGGTTGAATAAGGGAATCTTTTTCCATATGTGAGCACAGCCATCATTGAGATGGCCACAACAGTTTTCAAAACTGCTGGATATATCGATTTTCATCCTTTCAAGGGATATTTGACCTCAAATTTTAATCCAAGGCCGATGTGGCGGCAGCATCTAAGCTGCTAATTATTTTCAAAAATATCCCAATTCCCACAGTTTGCACGCTGCTTCCAGATGAGGCCACTTTGGTGGTCCAGTTTTCCAGGTTGCCAGTGTTTCTTTCCCCCAAACGCCTTCACCATGAACTGATGAAAGGTTTGGTTGTTCACAGCGCAGACCCCATCTTGCAGTTTGTGGTTCCTAATGGGGTGGGTCAGTTGGCAGGGCCTTGCGCCTTTGAAACGATCTGCCCTTTCCATTGTGATACCCACCTTGTGATTCTCCCCAAACTGTGACTAGATCTGCACCTGATCACCCTTTTTGGGAGCATGTCAAAAATTGACGCATTATATGCCCCTTGTGCTTTGAATTGGATCATTCAAAGTGCAAGTGCCCCTCAGCTTCCACCTCCGCCGCTTCCACTGCTCTTTCTTCTGGCATTGGGCCATCTGCTGCCTTACCTAAATTTTACAAGTGGGGTGCAATCCTTCTGCTCCCAACCTTGGTTAATTCTAGTGCTGCTTTCAAAGCAGCAGCCAGTCAAAATTTAAATTTTTTCAAGAATTTATTGGAATTATAGAATCCTGAGCTGATGGCTGAGACAGTTTCAGCTGAGCTGCCATGGTCAACTGTTTGTAGCCAATCAGGATTCACCACTGCACTGACTCCAGTGTCTGGCCTGGCATTAGCCAAAATTAAATCCATTTGAAGCGCTTGAATGGATTGATGATATGGATTATACATATATATTAAGACCAAGATTCCCTTAGAGGAATTTTTTTAAATCCTCCCAATTTTCATCCCCGCCATCTTAGAGCTAAAAACTGTTTCACTGCATATAAAAATATTAACAAAACGGCAGTAGAGGCACCAGATGCTCCTGCTAACACCCTCCTCTGCCAACATCTTCATGGGGCAATGGAACCCCTTGTTGAGAGTATATCAATCCCAAATTTCCCCCATAATTTTGATGAGGATTCTAAGTATGAAATTGAGGAGCTCACTTTTGGTGTGAGCCATGCCTGCATCAATGCAGCAAAAACTTCAGTTTTTGACTATAATTATCCCCAAATCCACCAGCGAATTAAGCCATTCACTTGTTTGCCTGCTCTTTACTTTTGCTAAGCATCAACTTGCTCAATATGTTAAGGCGATGGACACCGCCAGCCTCATTAATGAAGAAAACCCAAAATTATACCTCCTTATGCCACATGTCACTGATGCCCCCAATACCTATGCTGTCCGCCATGGTCCACCAACTAAAGCGGGCGCTGGACAAAAGTTTCCTAAAGCATCCTCACCTTCTTATATGTCTTCCTAGGCTGTTAGCTGAGGTGCCATATTAGGAATTTTTTATTTTCTAATAATCCCTTTATTTGGCTCATTTGCAAATAAAGATGTGCGGTGGCTTACCTGTATGGGTTGGGCACCACTAGTGCTAAAAAGGATGCAAGATTCCATACAAACTAAGATGGTGAGTAAAAAAAGAAAATAAAATGAATATTTTTTCTTTGTTTCTTTGTTTGTAATGTATGCATTTCTATACTATTCATCCTATTGTGATGAAACAGTGAGTTGTGCATATGCCCGCAAAGGGTTCTAAATTAGTACACTCATCATTTTATAGTAAAATAAATGAATTATATGTAACAAGGGAAAATCTTATATGTTTTAATGGTAGCCAGTATACTGTTACAGCTGAGCAGTTTATCTGTTGATTTGATAGTTTTGATAGTTTTGGCAAGTGATTGGCAGTTTTAGATTGATTAATAAGTTTGATGGTTTTGTAAGCAGTTGGTGGTTTTGGGCTGATTAATAAGCTTAATGGCTTTAGTAAGCAGTTAATGATTTATTGATTAGATAAATTTTAGTTTTTAGTAAGTTGATGGTAGTTTTTGGAAGTTTTGATAAGTTTAGTTTGTTTTACCAAGAAGTTGATGATTAGTTGATTTGGTTGTTCAATGGTTCTAGATAAGCAGTTTAATGGTTTATCTATATACATAGATAGATAAAACTGATAGTACACGTGATAGTTAAACTAAAAATAAAATGATTAGCCAAAATGATTATCAACTTATTTAAAGATCATCATGTATTTGCATTTGTTTTGGTTTTTCAATGAAAATAATATGTTAAGATTTGCATTTTTTGAGTAGTTTTAAGTCGAGTATAATTTAAGCACATACACATTAGGATATGTTTTCTTGACTATTAATCATCCATTTTTTAAAGATAGCTAATTAATTTGATTTTTCTTATTGACATTAAGATACTTGTTTAACTTGGTTCCCCTAATCCATAATATTTGTGCCAAGTGTATAATTATTTGGCTCAGTAGTTTAAAAGATAATATGTCACATATATTCAAATAGTGATTTTAAGATATTGAAATATTTTAATAGGCAGCTTGATGGTATTTAAAGGTCCAATAGGTTAATTTTATTGGCTGAGTGATTTGCTTTTTAGTGAATTTGATAGATCCATTAGTTTTGTGTAAGTAGTTGGTGGTTTTTTATTTAAAATTTTTTTTTAGATATAGTCAAGTGCTAATAAATTGATTGATTTGTTAAAGCTTAAATTTATTTGTCCAATAAGTTAGTAAGATGCTGATTTTTTTACATTCATTGGTGTTGGCTGAGTGGTTGGTGGGTTTGGTTGATTTAAAAAGAATATTTTGACTTTGCCAAGTGGTTTGATGGTGTTAGATAATCTGATAGATTCAATTGATTTTGGCTAAGTTGTTGGTGGTTTTTCATTGATTTGATTAGTTCATTTGTATTGGGTAGATGGTTAGTGATTAGTTGTTTGATATGTTCAATGGTAATGGTAAGCAGTTTTGTGTTATTTATAATTATAAAACCAAAGTTAATTAGTTCAAATCATCCAGTAATAAATAAACCCAAGCAACGCTAGGTAACTCCACTAGTACTTTATAATAATGCTAGCCAAGTAACCCGCTTTGCTTAGATTTATAATTGTCAGGCAATTGCCCTCTCAGCTATGAGAGAAGAATGTTTTGGGAAAAAATAGTCCGAAATTAGTACATGCAAATTTACTTGACTATCAGCAAAATGATTCAACTCATAGTAATCATTTTACTCCTTGCCTTCCATTGACCAGGTCAAATCAAGTCACCCTTATCTCTTCCAACACTTGGCAGAATGCCCCACCTGAGTTGGAGGGGTGCATAAGCACCAGCGCCAATTCAGGGCCTTTTTATCAGAAAACCATTCACTTTTATAGGCTTGAGGGGGTCGTGAGGGGGGAAGAAATTTTAACCACCAATAATAAGCCAAAGCCAGTGGATACTGGCTGCGATAAGCATACATCTAAAACAAATTATTGAAGAGCTAAAAAATCTCTACCTCATGGTTCTATTTTACCTGTACTGGACCAATCATATTAGATCAAGCCAAAACGAGGTGAGGAGTTTTTATGATGTGCTGATTGGTCATATTGGTAAAATTTTTAAGCCTTGATATCCCGCTTATACTGTGGTTTTTTTTGATTACACTATTAGCCTTCAACAACCTTAAATACTAAGGGAAGGCAACTAATAAAGGATCGATTTTTTCTCACCCAAACCTCTACTTGGGAATAATATATTGTTAATTCATCTGTTAGTTTTTGAGTTCGCCATGTCTATTGAAAAGGTAAATAAAAGTTAGTTTGTGAAAATCTTGCTGAATTCAGCGCCAGCGAGCATAAACTAGCTGAATTTCCACGAAGTGGTGCTCACTTCAGGTGATCCTGTACACCACACGTTTAATTAATACCAAAATGGAGGGTGTACCTGCTGAAAGTGTTACTAGATGAGTGAGAAATGGAGATGAGCAGAAGATGACCTTATGGATAGCCCTCCAACCATGCTGTTTGAAGGAGATCAGTTTGAACTAATCCTTATACCAGAGTCTCACTGCCTTACCTGGGCTGCAGCTAAAGTAATGTGGGCCCTAACTAACGACAAATTAAACCCTAAAGACATTGTTTCACAAGAAAGAGGTTCTTCTGTAGAGGACCATCTAATGTACCTCTATGAAACTCAAACTCTTTTTGACGCCTACAGTCAGCTTACCAATCTAATTACCTATGTCCGCAAATTTTCCCATCCTGAATTGTTCCACATGATACACCTGTTAGCCGTCCGTCATGAAGATTTACACCATCTTCTTGAAATGTTGCTCTAAGATTAATTTATGATAATTTATAGAATCTGACATCTGAACATATTGGAACAGCGCAATCTGGTGTGAAGGCAAACCACAAATTCATTATTCAGTTGCATGAGCGGCTCAACCCCATGGATACTGGCATATTAAAGTATGTAGTGAAGGCTATGATGATCTTCCAGGATTAGTTAAATGCATTCGCCACTAGTACCTGCTCTCTACTTGAGGAGTTTGCCAAGGAACTTAAAAGAATGAAGAGCAAACTTACCACAACATCTTGGTGCATGCATCCACCCCTCAACCTGGGGATGAACAATGTGTAGTTGCGGTATAGCACCAACTAGCCCAAGCCTTGTCCTGCATTGAGGATCTTGAGCAGCGTCTGTTGCAAGAACCTTCTAGCTACTATTGTTCTAGAGGTCAAGGTTGCTCAACTGAAAAGAACTTAAAGATTTTCTTGAGAATACCTAATATTTAGCCTGACGGGTTAGCAAATGTGAAAAAGAAGCTCAAGGAGTCAAGACCTCTCTTGAAGGACCCACTGTTGGGATTTTTGCCCATATTCCCAGACTGCTAGATTACCTGGTATCACTAGGGGAAAAATTCCCTAAGGCGAAGTGAATTGGAAATTGGTTGGCCCAAATTTTGGAGGAACTATGTTTGGGGGATTTTAGGATATTTATCTGGTTGTATCCATCGGGGATCAATCTGGATGAATACCTAATACTCATCGGGTGAAGTGGCCGATGAAATAAGGGCATCTGATAGTAATTAACTATCAAGTGTACCAATTGGGATCAGTCAGGTTTCATCACCGACTGATTAGGAATGTTTAATGAGTTGTGATGTGAGTAATGTCATCTGCAACTATTGAATCAATTGGTTGCTAGCCAATTATGGATGATTTGCTTGGATTGAGAGGAAAACGTTAATGATACATTTCTGACTCTTTTGTTTGAGGTCTCAAGGATGTCTAACGTTGGAATCCTAGTCAGGATGGGGAAGACCATCACTGCCGAGACAAGGAAGGGTGATTCAATGGCAATGGCTGCCATTTCATTGAAAGAGGTGTCAACTGAGGGTTAGACAGCTGAATCCCCTATAAAATCCCTAGAATTCAATATAATAAAAAACACTCAAAAGTAGAAAAACAGTAGTAGTAGTAATACACTGAAATATACTCACTGATTGACACAAGTTTATGGTCAGGAAAGAACTAATAAAGAACCTTATTAGTTTGACTGTAGATTCAGTAATAGTTAGACTATCAGCATCTAGCGTGAAGATTCCATCTCAAGGATATTATTGCAGAAGGCAATAATTGGTAGACTCTTAGAGAATAGTAGAGATCCAAGTGGGGATCTAGAGACAAAGGGAACCATGGCTAAGGGGTTGCTGCCAAATGTGTGTTGATCTGAAGGGACTGTCATCAGAGGATCTTAAGGAAGAGTGAGTGGACAGGATTTAGGGAACATATCCCTAAGAGTGCAATATTCAGTATTATCAGAAATACTGGCTGAAGCGTTGGGCCTGAAGATAATTCTAACTCTGACTACGGATAATAGTCATCATACTATTATTGGATTATATATATTCTTACAACGCGAGGTGCATGAGGAAACTGAACCTGTGCAGTAGAAAGATTACTAGGGTTGACCTCCAATAAATCAACTCCTAAGAGTAAAATTTTTACAAGTTGGTGCTCACTACAGGGGTAGTTGAGTAGAAGAATTAATCCAGAATGTCGCACAAAGAGGAAATGCGTAGGTTGTGGACTGAGATTGCCACAGTGAACCAGAACGCTTTAAACTCTGCAGACCACTGGGAGTTTACGGCCTTGGAGGAATGAGTAACCAAGGTGGAAGAAGGAGTTGACAACGTAGCCAACTTCAGGAATGAGTTACTTGGCAAAGTAAACTCGTTAAAGAAGAAATAGGGAGACCTCTTCTGAGAGATTCTATTTCTGAAAATGGAACATGAAGAGGATCGCGTTTGTTTAGAAAATTCAGTGTGGACATTGAGAAGTTATTAAAAGAAGTAGAGAAATTGAAAGCACACAGAAGCGCAAGCGAGTCTGAAGTGGCCAATGATGTCAAAGAAGGAAGTCTTCAAATGATA
>JAKSZP010018169.1:0-11282 GCA_022478985.1 Massospora cicadina
TCCCCAAGTTTGTCTACTTGGCTCAGTATGGCACCGATCACCATCAATGAAGCATTGGTTTAAATGATAAAATCTTGATCAAAATTCGGATATTTCATAATCATTAAATCTATCAAATACCGCCGTAGCTCATCAAAGGAGTTCTGAGCCTCTTCATTCCATATTAAATTTTTTGGATCCTTTAATAAATGGAATAATGGCTCGGCTATTTGGGTGAAGTCCCAAATAAATCTTCTATAGTATCTGACCATCAAAAGGAACACTTGGATGTCTCAGACACTTTTTGGTACAGCCATACGCTCTATAGCTGCTATCTTCTGGGTTTGCGGCTGCAATCCACTTGAGTTGATTATGAATCCCAGGTATTCCAAATCTTTCTTAAAGAAGTGGCACTTCCTTGTCTTGATCTTTAGGTTAGCCGTGGACAGTCACTTAAATACTTCTTACAAGTGGTGGAGGTGATCAGTAAACATCCTAATGAACACGTTGATATTGTCCAGATATACCAGGATGCATGACAACTTCAAGTTGCTTAGTATTGCATCCATGGCCCTCTGAAACGTTGCAGGCGCATTGCAGAGACCCTGGGGCATCCTCGTCAGTTGATATAGCCCCTGAACGGTAATAATCGCGCATTTTTCCTGGTCTTCCTTTGGCAAGTCAATCTGCCAATATCCTGAGATCAGATCCATCATGGAGAAATAATTCGCTTCTCCTATACAATCCAGCGCATCGTTGATCCTTGGTAGGGGATATGAATCCTTCTTCATAATTTTGTTCAGCCTTTGGTATTCAATCACTAACTGGTTCAATCTATCCTTCTTTTTCACAATCAGAATCAGACTCGCCCAGGGACTTGACGATGGAACTAGAAGCCCATGCTTCACTATTTGCTGATTTCATCCTCCACTACTGCTTCGGCAGCTTTTGATCTTTATATCAGTCTCATCCTTATCAGTAAATTTACCCCAGTATCAACCTTGTGGATTATGTCTCATGCACATCCCAAATTTGGTCGTCCTGAGCGAACACTTCCCAATATTTCTCAAATAGTTTGAGCACCTCCTCCTGCTGGTCTTCCAGAAGATCAGCGAGCTGCTCTTGATCAACTAATAGGTTGACACTTTCAGCTACCCCAGCTGATAATTTCATCTCATCGAGGGTGGAATTTCCTCCATTTGGCCGTCAGGATTTTTTGTTGCTTCTTAGGTCTGAAACTCATAGACCATAAAAATTGATATTTTAATATTATATATATTTTTTGTATTTTTCTTTTGCAATGGGACTTGCAACCTACAAAAAAGGCTCAGATGTCCTTCTTTTCCCCTTCATCCAAACTGGGTCCTGGGTACTTAAACCTACCAGTTATCATGGTCAAAATCTTATCCACTTAAGATTTAACCAAGCATTTGGTTCAGTGGTCCTCTTTTAGGACTTGATAAAATCTCAGGACATAACCATTTAATGGTTCAGAGGTCCGCTGAGAACATTGCAACTATTTTCTCTTAGGCTCAATACTTCCAATTAGTATTGACCTTTCTCACTATATGACCAGCAGCGCTGTTTCTTCATGTATAGGCTATACTCTTGAATATTAGGCCTTTAATCCCAACCGGTTATTCGTCCAACAGGTCCTAATTTTCATTTCTTAGTTCGACAACTGATGCTTTGGATCTTCATATCTCATTAGCCAACAGTTTCGTCCAATTGTCCATATCGTTTTTCCCCTGAAAACTATTTTCAGACTTTGTGGCTATCTTAAGTACACAGGTTGTTCTGGCCTCGTTAGCTTCATCCAATTTCTCCTGAATTGATGAACTCGTTTCTAGAAACTTCTGACCAGTAATTGAGTGTTATTAATTTAAACAATTTTCTCCACTACCTTGAATTAATCATTTCCTATTTTGACTTCATCTCTTCATTGGTATGGCAATCCAATTTTCCAGAACGATTGCTTCCTATTTCTTCCAATGCCTCATTTAAACACTCACTACTCAGGAATATTTAAAGCGGACCCAATTTCAACCTGAGTTATTACTGCTTTTCCTTGGGAATATTTAAAGAGGGCCCAATTCCAACCCAAGTTGGCCCTGCTGATACTCTTCATCTCAAGTAGATTTCTGGTGGAACTGGTTTCCTTGCAGCACTAGATAGTTCCATATCTAGGCTGAAAGTCCTTTTCCCTGAACTTGAGTATCTTTATTTTGCTTCACTTGGATCTCAACTGCTTAGCTGGGTGAATGCCACTGAACGTGATCCTCTTCACGTTCTATCTTCATTACTTCATTCAGTAACTTGTTTCCAAAATTGGAAACATCTTCATAGAACATCATTTTCTATATTCTTCAACTCAACTACCCCTGTAGTGAGCACCAACTTGTAAAGATTTACTTTAGGTTGATTATCAGCCATCAACCCAGTAACCTTTTTACTGCACAGGTTCAATTTCCTTGTGCACTTTGTCACGTTGTATAAAATGTATTAATTGATAATAGTATGGAGACTATTATCCATAGTTGAGATCGAACTATTTTTGGCCCAACGCTTTGGCCAGTATTTCTGATTAAATGCTCTTGAAGTCATACTCATAGGGATTCATTCCCTATACTATTGTCCACCCAATCTTTGTTAAGATACCCCGGTGACAGTCTCTCTCAGCCCAACACACAGTTGGCAGCTATCCCTGACTGTGGTTCCCTTGTCTCTAGATCGCCACATGAATCTTTAATCTTCAATATGAGAGTCTTCCAATTATTACCTTCTGCAATAATACCCTTGAGATAGAACAACACAATAGAAGCTGATAGTCCAACTATACACCAAATTGATAATATAACTGTAGATAATAGTGCTTTTATAGATGATGTTTTTTATTATAGTAAATCCTAGGGAATTATATAGTGGGGGATTCAGCTTTCTAACCCTCGATTTACACCTCTTTAATGAAACAGCAGCTGTTGCCATTGAATCACTTTTTCTCGTCTCTGCAGCAATGGTATTCCCCATCCTGGCTAGGATTCCATCGTTGGACATCCTTGAGACCTCAAATGGAAAGAGTCAGAAAATGTGTCCCTAACATTTTCCTCTCGATCCAAGTGAACCAACCATAATTGGCTAGCGGCATGCTTAGGTAATGGGACTTATTACCCATTATGACAGGTCACTCACCAACCAATTGATTCATTAGTTGCAGGCAGCATCACTCACCTTGCAACTTACTATTCATTCTCAATTAGTTAGTGATAGAAACTGACTGATCCCAATTGGTACACCTGATAGTTAATCAGCATCAGATGCCCCTATTTTTTTAGCAACTCCGGCCAATGAGATCTTAAGTATTTATCCATATTGATCCCCGATGGATATGACCAGGAAAATATCCCAAAATCCCCTGAGCATAGTTCCTCCAAAACTTGGGCAACCAATTTTAATTCACTTTGCCTTAGGGAATCTTCCCCTAGCGATGCCAGGTAATCTAGCAGGCTGGTGATTTGGGCAAAAATCCCAACATGCCCACTGCAGAGTGTCTTTGCTTGATTTAAGCAATGGGAGGCCCTACAGTTCCCATATTTAAAGGCAACACAATGGATCTCCAAAAGTATTATGCTGGCTATTGTGGCCATTTTTCATGAACACAAGTTTTCCGCGAGGTCAGCCAACTAATGGCTTGACACCCAAATATTACTCAAGATGGTGATGCTCTTCAAGGTGTCACAGGTCTTAACCAAATATGCCACTGAATGGACGAAACTCCCCCTGGAGCATAAAGTGATAAAAGTTGCAGTTCAAGAAGATCTAAAGCTGACGGACATGAAGGCCTGGATGGAAGCTGGCAGCAACCTCCTTAATGCAATGAAATTCAATAAAGCCAGAATATTAGTGAGATTTGCCTAAGCCATTGGGAGCTAAGGACTCACTCCAACGGAATTATTTGATTATGCAAAATGTATCCTAATGTTTCAACTACCCTAAAATGGACCAGACATATCATTCCAGTTGACACCACTATGGAATGGTATAACACCGCATTCTCCTCAGAGGAAGTATTGCCATGGATTGTGGCTGGGTTTAAGACCACTGAGGCCCTACACTGGTTGTACACCTGAATACTGACAGACATCACATCTGACCTGATGAAGGTGGGTTGGATGAAGAAGAAGGTGATGGAGTGGGGACCCTTCCATGATTGGTTTCTATAAGGGGCCATTAACTGGTCCACCAACGGATTTACCCCATTGGAAATGAAATACTGGTTCCACGTGGGAGCAGTATATATAAATTTATAATTAGGAGGATCTGAGAGTCACAAAACCCATCCACAAAACCCTCCAAGGCCAAACTTTCCCAATCATGAAATGGAAACTACGATGCAATGTTACCACACTAGCTGAAGCTGCAGACTGGGATGCAGCAGGGTTCACCCCAGAGTTAGCCTAAATGTGGATGGAATATGAGATTTCACCACAGGTGGCATCAGCAATGAAAGGAGTCACAACCCCAGACCTGGGCCAAGAATGGCTCAAAGTGGGGATCTGAATTGAAATCATCTGGGATTGGAAGCAATCCTTACCAAAACTGATGGTAGCTGCCCCATATGATGCCAAACGTTTTGCCCCTTCTGAAGCCTACCAGTGGTGCAAAGTGGGAGTTCCATCCGCCATGGCACAAATTTTCATGGATGGTGGGTGGAACAGAATTATGGTACAGGACTGGTGCCAGCATAGTTTGATTACTCTGGAGACCCTTAAGAGATACATGAACCCAAAGTGCGGCCTGGAATCAGCACTCAAATGGTACTGACTGGGACGCTTTCTGAAGATGCCCTTGAGTGGTAAAACCTTGAGATTGGAGCACAAATGGCTAGAAGCATTAACCGCTGTGGTATCAGCATACACCAGATCATAGAATTCCTCAATTGGGGATTTAGCCTAGATGAGTCAGTAAGCTTGAAAATTAAGGGAAAACTCCCCACTGAAGTACCCAAACCTAGCACAAAAGCAAAGTCATACAGTGCAGCGGCAGCCCATACTGACAATACGCATGGAATAGGCTGAAAGCCATATCAAATACATCTGCCAAATAATCAGTGGAGGCTTCACAAACCGCCGAGCGCCTAAGTCATATCTAAAGGATGCAATATGAATCCACCTGCAGCTGGTTGTGGAGGAGGAGTGGTCTAACCTAATAATTTTAATTTATCAGGAGCTCAATGAGGTACTAGCAGGAGGGGACTTAGACTACCACTGGGTACCCAAATGGGACTATATCAATATCACAATCCTAGGCAAATTGGACCATAAAAACTCCTCAGGATCAAAATCAAATATAAGGGAGTCTATCTGAGAATGGAACTGACTAGGTACGCTAACCAAACTGCATGGTGGGTGACATTCCAAAACCTCCTGACTGATTGGGGGAGAGAATGAATGCACAAAGCAATCTGGGCTGGACAATCGTACTATGGGGAAGTATGAGAATTTTGGCAAGCTGGTGGTGACTATATCGCAAAGTGCATTTGCCCACAAATAGTCAAAATGCTATATGAACCAGAACTTTGAATTAAGCCAAATAAAATCACTTTACTCTAGATTCATCCGCCTGCCTGGCCTGAGCAGAGATTTGTATGTTGAGCAAGGGGACGCAAAGTAAGCATGCCAGTTCTGTTATTAGACCAGCCATACAATGGCTCAATGCTACCATCGCAAGGGAAAGACCCCTTGAGAGTATGAATATGACCCTGTCAGAGGGGTCACAAAAGTTGGGGCCAAAACATTCCTGTGACCTAAAGCCAAAGAATGGATCCTGCAGAACCTGATGGAGATTGCGGACATGAAATTCCAATAGCAAGAGTTGGACCCCACCCATAGGAAAATATTAGAATGAGAAGCGGCCAAATGACCCAAAGCGGATGATGAGCCCTTCATCAACCCAAACCACAAATCATACAGAATGGACGAAGGGATGAGCTCTGAACTGAAAATGCCACGCCCATCTCAAGCAGAATGGATGATCTGTGAGAAAGAATGATGGCAGAAGGCAAACCTGAAAAAATCCCCCAAGAAGGGACGGGCAACACAAGATGCCAATAAGTCAAAATCTAAGCCTGACAAGTCAAAAGCAAATATGAATTCAACTCGGAAATCATTGGCAAATAAACCCAAGGAAACTAGCAATCAAACAACTTAATTGACGTGATTGGTAAAGCCAGCTGATCAGAACCATACCAAAAAAGCCAGATCCACTGAAAAAGCAAACAAAGGGGCAGGAATCTATTTGACGGATAAGGGTAATCTTCCACGCCACCAGTAGGGACAATGGAGCACCCAGAGCTGGGAATCTAACTGTCCCCGTTGTCCATTGATAGGGAGAAGGGATGGCGACTGAATTCCCAGTGCACAGAATGCCTGGTAAGACAATCCCAGTTCCATCAAACTGACCCCTAAAGGTCGACCAATACCCCCCACCCACCCTCAGTGATACTGACCACCAATAAGCAAACTTCCGTCTATGACTCAATTAACAACTACAAAATTATTAATTTTTATACCTGTGGGTTGGGCAGTCAGAAATGAGGATTGCGACCACAAATGCTTGGGGGATGGCGAGCATATAAATGAGGAGGCAAAAGTTACACCATTTTAAAACAAACAATAAATAGATCCAATTTTAATATTGGAAATGAAAGAAGATTGCAAAAAGGAAAGGGTGCTAAGCTCAATCTCTGATGAGAAAATCACCTGTGATCCTGTCAGATAGGCTATCAGGCACTCTGGATGGATTATGTGGCAATCGTCACATTGAACAAGAACATAGACCTGGAATTTGGGGAGGAAACTCATGCAGGAAGGATCCTGATAGCAACTGCTACACATAGGGAAACTGGCAAGAGCCTTCGAGTGGTGGCAGTCTATGCTCCACCAAAGCCCCATGAAAACCAAATATTTTGGGAATTTTTATTAGAAGTACTAGCTGAAGCGATGATGGTTATAGCAGGAGACCTAAACTGTTGGACAAATGCAAGTCAGGATATGTTCCCAACAAGAAAAAGTCCCAACCAAAACGCTGATGAGATGCTAGAATACTAGTCAAATTTTGGATTTGCTCCACGATTGACAAAGAGGATGATGACCCAGCTAACCTAGCATAATGGACATATGACTCTGCGGAAACCCACAGGCCACTTTGCACCTGGAATATATACTGATGGCATCCGACCTCAGGCCATTAACATCCTACAACAAAGTCAATATGAAAGCCAAAAGTGACCACATGATTGTCCACATAGATATCGATCTGAAAGAACCCCAAAGGAACTGCAAATGGAAACTGGTACCAGCCACATCAAGGGATGGAGAATGGTACCAAACAATTGAAGCTGGACTGGATTGACTGGTCGCACATCTGGATCATCACCCAGAGATAGACCCTCTGGAACAATGGATCTGGATCAAAGAAAAATTAAGCACAACAGCATGAAGTTTGAAAAAGCAACAACCTACAAGCAAACTGCCACTACAAAACAGCTGAAAAGCACTGGAGAGGTTGAAGCTCAATCAGTGGGGCAATGAAGAATGGTGGAGCAAAAACAAACAACACACAAAAGTCATTGGGCCTTAATGGCAAAACAGGATTTGGAGTGATGGACCAACTCTACCTACTGATATTTGAGCTTAGTGGGTATGATGATCAAAGAGGGCCTGGCGCACCTCGAGGAAATCTGAACCAAGGCTAGGATATGGGAAGTAGAGATGGCGGAAGGGGAAGTATCATCAGACCCAGAAATGATCAAGCACAAGATCAAACACTTCTATGGCAAACTATTCCACCAACGAGTAATGAGTGAATTGGTGATGGATGCTTTAATTGACCAGGCCAAGCCAGCACTCAGTGGCAGTATGTAGGAAGATTTTACTAATCTATCCACAGAAATTTTAATTGATGAAGTTAAGCGGGCACTAAAAGAGTCACCAATAATGAAGGAACTGGGCCCCAACAACATGTGTGCGTAAATGTACAGTGCATTCTGCAACTGCATCAGGCTGGAACTAAAATCCCTATTTAATCACTGTATGCAAAATAAACAACAAATCCCAGGAGGTCAGGAGACCCAAATTGTACTCTTGTATAAAAAGGGACTCCAATGCAAACTATGGAACTGGTGCCCAATCACACTATCTAACGCCAATTATAAGCTGCTAATGCACATACTATTGAATTGCTGATGACAATGGCACCGCGCACGCTCCATAAGGACCAAAACAGGTTCATCAAGGGACAGAGTACGTGGGACAGCGTCAGTGAGGTCCAAAACATACACCAAGATGTGCAGGGAACCAAGCATGGATATATCATGTTCCTTGACATGGTCAAAATCCTACAATCAGGTAGCGTGGTCATTCATACATGTGTATTGAAAGTGGTCAGTATCCCCAAAAACCTTTAGGTCATGGATAACAACAATATACTTGGGCCTGGTAACCAAGGTGATCATTGCAGATGGAATAACTAACGACATTTCAGTTGGTCAGGGTCTCCAACAAGGTGATCTATGTCACCAATTTTGTTCAATTTTGCAGCTAACCTCATATTGGCGGTGGACACAAAACTCTGAGGCATAGTCCACCCCAACCAAATGCCGCTAAAAATGCTGGCCTTTACTGATGACATGGTAGTAGATATTACTCACCAACAGACCTACAGGGCGCAGAGGAGCTACTAGACCTATACCAGTTAGCACCAAACATGAGGATAAACTTGGCAAAAACCTCTGTAATGAAGATCAGCATCTTGAACTTCAGCCCACCAACTGACACAACACCAATATGGACTCCCAGGTGATCAAATACCTCAGGATACCATTTTAATTATAAGGGGCCAGTGGTACTGGAAATGGAGCAAGAGTTATTATCAAGTATATCAGTTTGAATGGCATTCTGGAAAAATTCTAGATTATGCCTCAAGGAGAAAGTGCTGAAAATCAATGTATTTATCTTCTAAAAATTGTGATATGTTGCCCATATGCTGCCAATGAGCCTGAACCTAGAGAAAAATATCAGGACGATGTTCTGGACCTTCCTATGGTTCAAGGCGAAATAAGCACCAATAGCAATATAAACTCTGTCCAAACTGAAGTCCAAAGGAGCCGTATGATTTCTGGATTTTAAATACCACACTTGGTTTGGTATGGGCGAAGTCATTTCTTAAACTGATGCAAATGCACTGCCCATCCCTGGCTTGGAGTGTGAACTGGGATAGAGCTCAGGGCCTTCAGGAGCCAGTGTCACCCAGCACTCACTATGTGAATGGATGGCGAGCCACCCGTGAATACCCTCCCAAAAAGGCACCCCACATTATTGGTGACTGTAAAATCAGGCAGTGCGCCTAGGCAGCTTGTCGTTCAAACTAGCAGATTGGGATGCCGACCAAATCCACAGGAATGTCGAGGCTTATAATTCCACAATGATTTCTGCAACAAATTGGAAAAAATGATATCATATAATATCCACAAGTATGCTGCCAAGTCAATCATAAATAATCTTGAAATCAACCCAGATAAAATATGGGGATCTGCTATTAAAATCTGGGTGCAACCCACCCGCTCAACCATGAATCTTGAATTACTGGAGAACTGAAGGCCATGACACCAACTACCAAATGAAAAAGTTGATCTTGGGCCTAAACTCCCGACTGGTAACAACCAACCAACAGTCAGTAACCTGGTGGATCCTTCACCACGCATTTAAATCCATTAAGCACAGCAGACCAGAATACCAACACAAGGAGTGTCCTGTATGCGCCAAACTGGAAGCAGATATCACTCACCAATATTACAAATGCGCCATGTTCAAAAAATATTGGTCCACGATGTGCTAAATCCTGTCAGGTGAACAATAACTGATGGAAATGCATCCATCATAAGATCTTTTTTGAATAACCCTGCAATCACCTTAATCCAATTATGAGCCTTCATCTACTATTATTGTATATGGATGATACACTCAGCTCTCGTTGCCAAGAGTTTTCCCAATGAGCGCCCCCATCACAAAGGTTTGGTGTTGTAGACCAATTTGGAGTATCTCTGATCAGCTCTGATGGATCATGAAATTTTCACGCCTAATCCCCAGGTGTTACAAAGCAGTGCATTTGGCTTTTCCCACTGGATTGCTCATCATACGTAACAAAGCAATAAATCAATTAAAGATCAAATGGCCTGTAAGCCTGCCAATTCTAGAACTGTGGCTAGCAATGGTGATCACTGATCAGCAATGGTCAGGGGTGCTAGGTCTCTAGATAGATGAATTCCTGATCCTTTATCCTCATCCAAAATTCCTGTGTTCCGCCCTCCCCTCTTACTTTGCATTTAATTTTTAAATAAAGTATGGAGTTTTTCTAAAAAAGCCTAGCAGGGTAATTTTACTTCCACACTAGTGCAGGTTTGTCCAACATATGTTCAAAACCTATACTGGCTTTAAAAAAATCTCGTTCTGCTATATTTGACCCAAACTCTGACCTGCCTCAATTGCATTTTAAAAATATGAAGATTTTTATGTTTTTTATTTGGAAATTTATCAAAGGAATAAGTTCTTTTAGAGTATCAAAGGATTTTAGCTAAAGATGAATAAGCAAGCCATAAGGGTGAATTAGGGGAGAGAATATCTTAGATAATCTAATGACTTGTTTTCATTATGATACTCTCCATATTCATTCAATTATGCTGATAAAAGTTGAGGCAGTTTTCATTGATAGTAGACTGGTAGAAAATTCTATTAAGATTTAATAGGTTGTAATTCCCATATGGCAAGACTTTGGCTACTTAAAAGAGGTCCCCTAAAGTAGAGTAAGCTTTTTATAATTGAGAGTTAAATGATTCATTTCAGAAAATTAAGAAAAGATCTCCCATGGTGAAATTGTGGAGACTTTTAAGCTAATTATTGTATCAAATTTTCATTTGGTAAGCATGTTCTTAAGAGGCCTCATGAGTGTTATTTTGATTAATCAGCTGAGGTCTTGTTTTCCAAGTTTTTAGTGTTTGGGTTAGGTTAGTACTTGATTTTGATTAAGAGTTCATGTGGGGTAGATTGAGTGGTAGTTTGGATTTTGGTGCAGCAGGCCCATATTATTGTGGGTAATTCTTTAACCCTTTTTTAGCTTATAATTAGTTTTTCTAAGATGCACATATTGAGAGTTTAGCTGAGCTATTTGTTAACCCATTGCACTGAAGATTATTAGAAAAGCTCTTGTTAATGTTTTGTTCAGACTTGTGAACTTGGTTTGGTGGCCAA
>JAKSZP010018170.1:0-11248 GCA_022478985.1 Massospora cicadina
AATATGTTGAAAGGGGATCCCGCTCAACCCATCGGGATGTTCAACTAATTGCACTTGAGGCCACGGAGGCTTGTTCAGGTTGATCAATTGGTGCTACCACAATGGGTTGCAAAACTGAACTTTCTAGTATTGTTGTAGTGTAGCTGGTCAACCCAGCTTGAGGAACCATGGGAAACATGCCCGAGTTGACAATAGCTCACTGCATGGATTTGCTTAGCCTTAGGAAGGCTCGTCAGTCTGAGGTGGAAAGGCTATTGAGATAACGTTCATACTTGGAGGAGCGCGAAAAGCCAGACATTGTGAACTGAGAATAAGGGTACCCGCCGCTTATATCCAGTCAAGGTGGGGGAAGTGTTGAGTAATTGACTGGACCTAATCGTCAGATATTCAATAGGGACATAATAAGGTTAGATGTTTAGAAACTTATTATAGATCATATTAGATACTAGCAATTATGGACCAGGTATATTCTAAGCTTATGCAAAGCTTAGAATTCGTGGCCTAGCGATTTCACTTAATTATATTTGACTATGATGACATGGGCTCAAGGGCTTTGTTGGTTAGGTCAAACTTAAATTTAAATTTTGATTTAATGACTCAGGCACATGGGCTTTATTGGTCTATGTCAAAATTAGTTTTTAATTTCAGTCAAGTTTTCAATTGAATTAATTACTAATTAGTGATACAAATCGCCTTGGTATGTGCTGCCAATTGCACGTGAAAGTGAATTGGTTCAGCTATTTTGAAGGTATGACAAAACGCCATTTCAAGGATGATGATGGTGTTTACTCTTTCAGTAATGCCTGTCCCCTGGTCAGCTTGCCTCAGTTAAATAAAATGATGGTGTTTACTCCAACTCTGAGGCTGAGCATGATGCCCTGAGTCAAAGTATTTGTAGACATCATTACAAACTTTTTACGTGGCCAAGGGTCACTGAAATTAAGGCGTCATGGGTAAAATGTGGTTAACATTGAACCCTATAAATAATTTTGCATTTAAACTATCAATATCCTTTCACTAATGGATTTGTTTATAATTTAATTTATAAACTTTTTTGTTAAGTATGCTCATTTTTTATATTAGTCAATTTTCACTTGGGATTAGTAAGATCAGGGCGGCGTGCCATCATCCAAGTGAAATGAAAATGTATATTATTGAAGTGCCAACAATAAGCTTTGAATTAAATTCTAAATCACCATCCTATCTGTTGTCCTCATACAACAGACGCCCAAAACTCTGCCCCACAGACAAAGAAGGACCAGCCATCCGTCTATAGCCCAATTATTCAACAGCCACATTCTTGTGCGCCTTGGGTAACTTGATCGCCATAATCATCACAATTTTTTTGGGGGTGGGGATGGGGAGCATCAGGGTGGGATGTGTGGAAAGCTTCAACCAGGCCATGAAATTAGCACAATTGCATGCCTTGACCCAACTGTTTTCATAGGCTAAATACCCTTTCCAAGCCACAATATATTGTACCAAATGTCAGGATTTCTGGGATGCCAGGATAGCCTCTACCTCGGCCTCTTCCCCATTTATCAATGATGATTGGTTCCAGTTCCATAGGAAGTATACCGTTAAAGGGCGGCAACTGCAGAATGTGGAAAACAGGATGTTGCTTCCAATGTGCAGGAAACTTCAGGCGGAACTCGCCATTCCCCAGTACCTCCTCTACCAAATGGGGACCTAAGCATTTACTAGCAAATTCATGGGAAGGGGCTTAAATTTTTAAGTGATGGGTATCGAGCATGACGTAGGAACCCACAAAAAAATTGTGACCTGGAAGGCGCTTATGATCTGCGAACCACTTGTAGTCATCTATGGCTTTAGTGAGGTGTTCCCACACTTCGGTTGAGTCAACCTGATGTGAGCAGCATGATCCGTGGAAGCTTGAACTGCAGGACGCAAGCACAATCCAACCAAAAATGAAGGGTTGTAATTAAGCATTGTTTTGTAGGGGGAAAACCCCATGGATGCGTGGGTCCTGTTATTGTAAGCGAATTGAGTGAGAGGAAGGTCATTTGCCCAAGTATCCTGCGTGGCTGCAGAATAGCAGCGAAAATATTGTTCAAGAACTTGATTAACCCACTCAGTTTTTCTGTTGGACTGGGGATGATATGCCATGGAGCAACAGGGGGATTTTTTCAGAATTGATAGAAGTTCACTCCGAAACTGCGCAGTGAACTGGGAGCCACAGTCACTGATGATCTCCTGGGGAAGACCAAACATCAAAAACACATGGCGTATGAAAAGGTGGGCAGTTTCTTCCTATGTAATTGTGGAAGTACAAGGTATAAAAAGGGAAAATTTTGTGAAGCAATCCACCACCACCATCACCGCTGTGAACCCATTAGAACAGGGGAGTTCGATGATAAAGTCCACAGACACTGATGTCCATGGCCCCTCTGCCTGCTGTAAGGGGTGCAGGAGGCTGTTTTTACTGGAGTGATCTGACTTAGCCCTGGTGCAAGTAACACAATCGGCGATCCAGGCCAGAACCTCTTTTGTCAGTCCTGCCCAATTGAAGGTCCTCTTGATCAAATCATCACATTTCTTGTTACCAGGATGTCCAACTGTGGGGGGATTGTGATGTGCGCAGAATACCTCCAATTGGAAGGAAGGGGGAACCCAGATGCAGGACCAAAAGTAAATGAGTCCCTCCACCAAGGAGTATAGGGAATGTTGGTGACTTGGGTGATCCAACTGCTCGGCCAACTCCACGCCCTCAGGGCAAGCCATTTGACTAGCTAAAACCTGAGCCACTAGTGGGGCGTCTGGAGCCAAAGCGATGGATGAGATGATGGGGGGACAATCAACAGAATTTGGGTGGCAGGAATCATGGTAATGAGATCCAATTCCTCTGGATCTGAGGAACAGTGGGCGGGCTGCAACTTAGAAAATTGGGAAGCACATTGAGTACCCCTTTTACAAATTTGTATTTGAAGTTGAAACTGCACAGGTCCTGATAGGTTTGGGCTTGCCAATGTGCCAATTTTTGGGGCTTACAAAAATATAACAGAGCCTGATGATCCATGCGTACTGTCAATTTATGTTGAGTACACTGCAACAGATACTGCCAATGAGTTAATGTTCACGCAACAGCAGCCAATTCTTTGTCATATATGGCCCAAGGCTGCTCCATTGCCGTGAACTTCCAGGAAAAGTAAGTGACTGGGTGTTCTAAACCATCATGCTCCTGAAGCAATACCGCTCCTACTGCTACCGATGAGGCATCACATGCAACAATATACGGCTTAGTGGGATTGGCATGCTTCAAAATGGGTGGAGACATGAACACCTCTTCGATTGATTCAAACGCCTGCTGGCATTTGGGCGTCCAATGAAATGGTACGTTTTTCTCTGTAAGGGGGTGGAGCAGTGCAGTCAGCTGGGAAAGTTCTGGGAACAATTTTTTAGGAAAATGATGGTTCCCAAGAAACTCTGAAGTTGTTTCTGCATAGTCAGGGTTGGCCATTCTCGGATTACATCTAACTTGTTGAGAGGGATTGCATCCATCCTTGAGGATGAGGTTCCCAAGGAAGGTAGCCTCCTCTTTATAAGACTCGCACTTGGAAGGCTTGATGAACAAGCCTGCCTTATGAAAGGCGGCCACCATTGCTTCCAAGTCAGTAGCATGTTGTTTGGGAGTCAGGGTTTGAACCAGGATATCATTGATGTATGCAACTGCACAGGTAAACCAGAGGTCACCCTGTACATTATCAATCATACGTTGGAACATAGCGGGAGCATTTTTCAGCCCAAAGGGCATTACATGAAATTGGAAAATGCCACGCTTCATCCAGATCACTGTTAACCATTTCTTCCCTTTCATTACCCAGATTTGGTTGAAGGCGTTCACCAGATTCAGCTTAGAGAACACACGGAATTTGGTGATTGCCTGGCTGATTGTCTGCTTCAGAGACAGGAGGTAGGGATTGGAAACTGTTATTTTGTTTAAATGGCCATAATCTACACAGGGATGAATGGAACCATCCGCCTTTCTGGTAAAGATGATGAGGGAGGCGGCAGGTGAAGTCTCCTTGAACAGCCACCCTTTTTTCAGCATATCGTCCAACCATGTATTGAGTGCAACTTCTTCCTCCGCTGTATGGGTATACAACGGGCAGTAGATTTTCATCAACTCCACGGTTGTTCGAAACCCACAATAAAATCTAGTGTGCGGAGGCAGATGATCTGCCTTTTCCAAGTCAAAGATTCTCCAATAGCGCATTAAGCTCTCAGGAAAATTGGCTGGAATGCCCGCAGAAGTGACTAGGGAAGTGATAGAACTGGTTCCTTGTATCTTCTTAAGGGTGTCAATCAAGGGAAATTCTCCCTCCAGATGATCATTAGCAAATGACAGCGTATTAGGCTCCAAGTGAATCTTCACATGTTGTCAGCGCCACCAACCCAAACCTAAAATCACTGGAAACACTAGGTTTGGCATGGCCAAAAATTGATTGCAGAAACTAAACTGGTGGATTGAAAAAGGTACTGGTTGGCGAATGACATATGAGGTCTGGGAAGCAGATGAGGCCACCATCACTGAGGGACCTGCATCCATTCCCAGTTCCAATTGTTGAGCCAGTTTGACACTCACGAAGTTCCCTGCAGCTCCAGCATCCATCAGGGCCTCAAAAGAAACATGGTGTGAGCTGACACTAATCTTCATGGGCAATAGGAAATAAGAGAAATTTTGTTTATTGGAAGATTTGACCGACTCATTTGCAACTGAAGAAATAACTGGCATATTGGGGGTAAGGTCAGGGGCTTTTGCTGGAGCAAAGATTGTGATTACAAGGGCGGGGAAAAAGACCTCCTCAATCTGAGCCATAACAGATTCATTTATAAGTGACTCTTTATTGGCCAACTCGGACCCAGGGGTTACAACAGGATTGGTACCCAAGTCTTCCAATAATTCAGAGATAGGCGCGTTGTCAGCGTCTACTTTGGGTAAGCCAATCATAAAATTCCCCTTCTGATAGCGGGAGACATGATGGGGCAAGGCGTTGATGGTGGTCGCGGTGGCACATATTTGATCCACTGATCCTTGGATGGTGGACCAGGCCTCGTGATGAGTGGAACTTGAATCCAAGCCTGATCTAAAGGCTGCCTGAAGCATATCAATAGAGAGACCGGACGTGGGGGCCAGTTCACAGAAGGTAGAAATCAAAGAAACCAGGCTGGGGGCTTCAGCCATGGCATAAATCAGTCTGAATAGGTGGTCCAATTTTGACACAGGGGGTTTCAGGGCAGCCAACATGACAGCCATCTGTGAGGTGGAGTCTCCTGCTTGTGAGGAAGAGCGCAAAAGACCTCTCACCCAAAAGCGGGCATCCCCCATCCACAGCATCTAACAACGTGAGCCCTTGTTGGGCATGGGATAACGAGAAAGCGTTATTAAGCGCAATTTCTGTACACATTTGCATTTGGTGAGCGCATCAAGAACTTGATAGGCGATCTCTCAGGAGGGGACACTCGAACTTCCCTCCAGGCTAGTGGAAGGGGGTGGAGATGCAATCCACGCAGCTTGGGTAGGTTGAAAAAGATTCCCCAAGGTAGAGCGGACACTTCTCCCAAAGTTGGAAAGTGACCAAACAAACAACAAACAGCAAACTACTGATTGTACAACCATTTGGTAAAGGGTAACCACTGCAGCGCCCAGTTCAAAGAACAAGGCAGAAGTGGCTGGAAATAATGGTTGGTCAATTATGTCATGGAAGCGGCAGAAGAAGTTTAGAATGGCCTGCCAGTTAGGATGCATAAGCATCCAAAAAGCAAGCCAGAATGCCAGAGGCATTGCTGACTGAATGACTTGATATGGAGCTGGGCATTGGGAAATGACAAATTGCAATGCAACACAACAGTGAGTATGATCCCAATGATGAACCACAATGAGCCTACTCCCAAACCAGGGGGTCTTGCTTCAGGGGGTGAGATCACAGAGATGGTCTCGATGAGTTCTTCAGCATATGGGTTCATTTCAACTGGGGAGGCAAGGAACGGATTCTCTCTTGCAATTTGTGGACATAAGGCCACAAGATTCCTGTGTACTGTTGCTGGAAGTTCGTGATAATGGGGTTGTAGTGCCAAAAATATCTGACTTGCTAAATCTAATCAACGACAGAGGGGGCCATAGTGACCATAAGTACTGGTAGAGCCCATCCGGTATATGGACTGACAGGCCACCAGGGAAACGCCATTAGGGATGCGGACAGAAGAGATTATAAAAATCGTTTGGTTTTTTGGCAAAATTTTATTTAAGGAAATGATGAATATTGACCAAAAATTTTCTCAGTGCTATGCAACTGATTAAATAGTGGTCAATTGGAGTAGTAACGAGCCAGGATTGGAACCCTCAATTTTGACCTAACTGGAGAATTATTTAGGAATGGGCAGGTTTGTTCCTTGAGAACTGACATCAAAAATTTGGTGGTGGGATGAGTCACTGTTGGTTCAATCTCAAACATCTGAACTGAGGCTCAGGTACATTTCCAAAGGTTGGCATGACAGTGTTTGGCCCAACGAGCGACAGGAATCCCCCAAGGCCACCACACATAGGAATGTGTCCATTTGGTTGGGAATGGTTTCAGGATGCCCAACCCGCTCACACTCGGTTGCTGGGCTGTTTGTTTGGTCAGTAGCATCACATTGGCCGCAACACCCAAATTGTCAACAGGGG
Source organism: Massospora cicadina (assembly GCA_022478985.1). NCBI lineage: Eukaryota > Fungi > Entomophthoromycota > Entomophthoromycetes > Entomophthorales > Entomophthoraceae > Massospora > Massospora cicadina. The sequence continues at coordinate 6,686 of JAKSZP010018170.1, forward strand.
ACTTTGAACCCTCATCAAAAGCATCCGATGCTATAGCCTGCCCATCAAAAATGATCCCTGACAACTTTGATAGGAAGGTGATTTGCTCGATTAACCCATTAATCAAATTGGAACCATTGGGCGTTCCAGCTGGTAACTCAGTCTTCATGCCTTTCCGGCCACTTGAGATCTAAGCATCAGCCAGATTACCACTCAAATTAAATTCAATTGATTTCAATTTTACAATCTCGGCGCAGATTTAGCTGATTCCCCATAACAGTTCTGCCAAGGTAAGTGTGGGTACTGGGGGTGGGATCTGAAGCAGAAGGGCTGTTACCCAGCGCTCATCTACTATGTGAGCGAGATCACCCTGAGTAACAAGGGGTACCGACATCCTCTTCAGTGTCTTTTTACTTGGGAACAGGAAAATGGCTAATCAACGGCCAGAGGATATTCCCTGGGACTTACAGATATGGATGCTCTGAGGTCTGAAAGTTGTGATTCTCTGACTTTCTGCTGAATTAATCAATTTCAATTTAATTACCTGAGTTTTACTTCGGCCATGCTTTCAGATGATGCTGGCGGAATTGGTGCAGATGGGCCTGGGGGTGTTGGCTTTAGATAACATCAGCCATTCTGTTGCTGTTGAAGGGATAGGGTCATTGACATCTAAAATGCATTTTATAATGAAAACCTTATATCTACCTCAGAACCATTTATTTGTTCTTTTGGCCTGGGTGATGACCCTATTCCAGTATATCAGATTACCCCTGAGAACCCACTTTTGACCCCTACCATGATCTGGGGCATTTAAGAAGTGGAAAAAGAACTTCGTTTGAAATATAATAATGTATATGCACCTGCAGAAGGTGTGATGGGATATGTAGCCTCAGTAGTGAGAGTGGCCCACTATCCCTCCCCCTTCTATGATTCCAAAACTTACCCTGATGGCTTGCTCACGCCAGAGGAAGAATTTTCAGGTGAGGTAGTGGCATTTTCTGCGTTGAATAAATCACATTCTAGATACTTCTTGTTGACTGCTACCCTTACATCCCCTTTTAGGAAGTTCAGCACAACTATTTTAGTGGATACCGGTGCCTCAAATAATTTTATTACCCAAGACCTTGATGACTACCTTGAGTTGAGTTACTCACCAGGTGGTATGGTTAGAGGTGGGGCTTCTCAAGGTATCCCTACGCTGAACGTCATGGGATTGGTGGACTATCAGGTGGGCGCCTATCTTCTGTCTGACCATTTTCAAGCTATCAAGAACCTCTTGTTCCCCATTATTTTGGGTGTTGAGTGGTGGAGAAAGTTTGACGTCAGGACTAATTTGAAAAAAACACCCTTTCCTTGTCTATGTCTAATGGTCACATCGTGATTGTTCCTTTGTCAGAGGATAATGCCCAGGGCAAATTACCTCATTGGCCCAATATTCCCACTTTTAAGCTTTCCCCTTTGCTGAAGCCCTCTGTGGAGGTTCCCCTACCGTCCTGTTTGGAGGGGTTGGAATCTTCTTTTAATGCAGCATCCGCTAACACACTTCTTGAGCACTCTGAGTTTGATTGTGACTTCAAGCTCACTGTGGATCTGGTACATATATCTTCCCCCATTTACCAATTGACTGTGCGGGAGGAAGAGGCGTTAGATGTGTGGGTGAAGGATCAGTTAGCTAAAGGTGCTATTTTTCAGCGTACCTCCCCTGTTTGCTCCCCACTTCTCTTTGTTGAGAAGGCTGATGGTACTCTACATCCCTGCGTAGACTATGGGAACCTCAATAACGTTACTGTACCAGACCTCCATCCCATCCCTTTGGATTCACAGATTGCACGCTATGTGGAGAAGACAAAGGTCTTCTCCAAGCTGGATTGCCTCAATGCATTCAATAAGATCTGGATTAAAAAGGGATAAGAGTGACTAACCGCATTCTGTACCAGAAAAGGGATCTTCCAGTTTCAGGTCATGCCCTTTGGGCTTAAGAATGCCCCTGCTATCTTTCAAAGCAGCATTGATGCAGCGTTAGGGGACTTTTTAGGGGTATGCGCGGTTGCCTAAGCGGATGACATTCTGGCGTTTTCCCCTGACCATGAGTCCCATGCAGTACAGCTTTGGAAAGTGGTGGAGAGATTAAAGGCAGCCAGCCTTACACTGAAGATAAGCAAGTTTGAGATTTTAAGTCCCAGGTCACTTTTCTGGGCAACGTCGTGTTTGACCTAGGACACATGATAACTCCAGACAAGGAGAAGGCAATTTGTGAGTGGCCCACCCCCACCTCCATCAAGGAATTGAGAAGCTTTTTGGGGATGTGTACGTTCCTCAAGAAGTTCACGCCGAATCTTTCTGAGGTGGCAGCTCCCTTATATAAGGCTAGCAGTGCAAAGGTGCTTCAGTGGTCCTCCGTTTTGGAGGACGCTTTCCAAGCAGTGAAGTGCACCCTGTTGTCCACGTCTGTCCTTCGCCATGTTGACCCTTCCAAAGATTTTATTGTGTCTATGGATGCCTCCAGCTTCGCCATAGCAGCTGCCTTGTTACAAGTAGGCGAAGGTGGGATAAAGCATCCAGTGGGATATTTTTCTAAGAAAATGTCTTTTCCAGAGCTGAACTACACCGTTTATGACAAGGAGTTACTAGCAGTGGTGGAGGCACTGACATATTGGCGTCACCACTTGCATCACTCTACCCAACCATTCTTCATATGCACAGATCATCAGGCATTGCTGTACTATCGCACCCCTCATGTCCTAACCCCACAGTAGGCCCATTGGCATGAGACCCTTGCCCAATCTGCCTTTCTTACGAATTCACCAAAGGGCAAGATGAGCAGTTTGGCAGATGCTTTGAGCCGCAACCCTGCTTTAGCTCCTGATCCAAAGGAGGTAGAGGTCCACAATACCCAGGTGATAATTCCTCCAAATCAAATTATGTCTCAACTTCCCTCTCCCCCAGCCAACGGGCTAGCGCTTGCACCTCTGGAAAATGTGGAGGAATATGGCACGTTCAGAAAGGTTGTCCTTTCTCAGCCGCTGTCAGCCAAATATACTATGGTACTTGCTAAGAGCGCTTTAATTCAAGAGGACCTATCCAGGGGTTATCACGTAAAGGATGAGGTGGTGTGGTTTCAGGGGTGCCTTTGGGTACCTGATGGGCCACTGTGCCTGGAAACCATCCGGGACCATCATGATGGAATCACCATTGGTCATCCTGGGAAAGCAAAAACTTTGGAGTTGATTTGTCACACCTACAGGGAAGGGCTTGCCCTCTCAGGTGGGGCGGTATTGTAAGGAGTGCCTGGTCTGCAACCAGATGAAACCCAATAATAATCTTTAGTGGGTTGTTGGTACCAGTCCAAAAGGCTGATGGGCCCTGGACTTCCCTCTCAGTTGATTACATTGTGGAATTACCTGCCTCAGATGGTTATGATGCCATCATGGTGGTGGTGAACCAGTTCACAAAGTTCGCCCACTTTATTCCTTGCAGAACTACTATAAGCACAACTGAGATGGCTAGGCTCTTCATCAACCATGTGTTTGAACTTCATGGGGTTCCCCAAGAAATTATCAGTGGCTGGGGCCCTCAGTCTACCTCCATTTTTTGGGAAGAGTTGTGTAAGAATCTTCAGATTCGCCCTTGACGTTCAACTGCCTATTATCCTCAATCAGATGGGCAGACTGAACGAGTGAACCAGTTCTTGGAACAGTTTCTGCGGTGTTACACTGCTGCAGATCATTCTGATTGGGTTTCTCACATTCTCATGGCCCAGTTTAGCTACAACAATAATTTGCACTCCTCAATTGGTTGTTCCCATTTTTCGCCAGCCATGGATCTAGCCCTGCATTTAACATGGAGCCCAGATGTAAGTCTAAGGTTGAAGCGGTGGTGGACTTTGCTAAGACAATCAAGAAGATCCATCAGGGGGTTTCCACAAGCTTGGAGGTGGCAATGCGAGTGTATAAGAGAACGCTGATGGGAATGTCATGGAAATGGCAGAAGAAGCTTAGACCGTCCTGCCAGTTGGGATGCGTGAACACCCAAAAAGCAAGCCAGAATGCCAGAGGCGTTGCTGACCATATGACTTGGTATGGAGCCAGGAAATGTGATACCACGAAGTGGTGATGCAACAACAGGATAAGGAGTATCCCAACAACAAACCACACTGAACCCATTCCCAACTCAGTGGTTTGAACTGTATGACGCAGGTTACTGGGATAGTTTCAACGAAATTATTGGCTTGAAAGGCCAACTCATTGGGGGTGATAGGGAGATGGACTCTTTCTTTCCATAGTTGTACATAGGGCCATAAGATCCCTGTGTATCGTTGTCAGAAGTTTATAAGAGCGGGGTTGTAAACCCAAAAGTGTTGGACTCACTGGTCCCAATTGGCGATAGAGGGGGCCATGGTGACCAAAAGAATTGGTAAAGTCCACCCAGAGTGTGGAGTGGTAGACCACCAGAGAAATGCCATATGGAATATGGTCAGAACAGTAGGTTAAAAATTATGATTATTTTTTTGGCAAAAATTTATTTGGAAAGAAAAGTAAGAAAATCAACCAACAATTTTCTCAGTGCCTTGCAACTGATTAAATA
>JAKSZP010018171.1:0-11213 GCA_022478985.1 Massospora cicadina
AAACAAACGATCCAGAGCAACTGGCATAATCTGTGGAGCATCTACGATGATGTTTGGAGCATCAGTAAAAGGAGCCAAATCCAGGAGGGTTTCAAAGTCCAACTTTGGAATTGACTGAAGAGGAAGAGTCAGCTGAGAGTTGTTTGAAATGATGGCCAGCCTGGTTTTGGAGGGATTAGTTACCATTTCCAGTAATTCAATGGAAGGACTAGACGCTTGCACCAGACTAGGCATATGAGTCCTAGAAGGATCATAAAAGAGGTTCCATCAAGCATTTCAATTCAATTGCTGGAAAAGACGGAGGTCTGGATTAGACAGACTGTCAGAAATTTGACTATGGGCTCTTCTAGTTGGCAGGCTAACCAGTATGAAGACTGGTCAGCCCTTGCCTTTTTACCTTAGGTGTCAGGGCCAGTAGCGCTGGCTAACTCCTTGGAGTGTCACCTGCGCCATTTTGGGGGGATCCCCCAACCTAATCCATAACCAACAAAATAAATATAAACTTATAACAAAAGGTAGATTAGCAATGGGAGATATTTATTGAAAGGGAAGCGCCAGGTATTTATACTATTTACAAAAGGGCTACTGCGCCCACCGCTGACCTATCAGCTCTTCTGCTGGTTCTTCCAGCCAACCACTTCTCTTCTTCTTTCTCTACATTATTCTTTTCCCTGGCATCAACCCTCTCACTCCGTCCTTCCCGATGTCCAAATTAGTATTGGTTCACCCTCAGCCTTAAGTCACCAGTGAACCATATAGATAATTAACCCAAATAAATGTCAAATTTGTATTTGACCTTTGAGTTGATATAATTTTCATCGGAAACCATAGTTGCTTGCTTTGACTCAGAATATCTCAGCATCTCACCAACATCACTTCTCATCCTATCTAATAATAAATGAGGCACCAGAAGCAACTTTGGTCACCTTGAGCTCGAAGTTGTTGGATCTGCCAACACCGGATTATCAGGCAGCAAATTCATGGATAAGCAAATACATCAGCTTTCGACCAGAAATCCCACAATGGACCATGAATGGCAGTTGGCATCAACCACTGTTCTGCTGACTGATATCAAGTGGATCATCCTCAGCTATTAGTCGCCATTAATCCTTATACTAATTCAGGGCCACTGATTGGCCCCACTCAAACCTAAATACCAAACTCAGCGGAATACTAATTTTAGCTCAACCCAAATTGGGGAGCAAACTAACCAGCAATCAAACCAAATAACAAGAAATTCATTCAATAAACCATTCCGCCAGGATTGGCCATATCAACCCAAATATTGATAAATCATTGGAGGATTCAATCTGGTTAAAATCATGACACAGACTATTGAGGAGCTGCTGGTAGCAAGATTCAGAATTCAACATATGAGCTGGATGAGAGGGGGGGTGTCAGAATTATATAGAAGTTGACATTATGCACTCTATAGTCCATTAGGCTCCAATTTCAGGAAAATTAATCTAAAATTAATGAGATAAGCTCTCTAAGGGAAAAATTAAGAATGACTTATTCCAAGAGGTTATTAGCAAAAAAACAAGGGCAAATAAGAAATAAGTATATATTAATTAAGCTGCAAAACAAACATTAATGGCAAGAGTCTCCTGTCTAGGATGAGGAGAAAATCAGAAAATCAAGGGCGCCAGACCAAGAATAATGAATTTGACAGCGGGTCATATACCCTGATGGGGGGAAAACTGGATCCTGGGACTAATATCGTCATGAGTAAATTGATCAGCCTGGCACAATAGAAGGTCATGGGGACTGCACTCTGAGAAGGCGGTAGCGAGGAGAAAGAGGAATAACGCCATATGCCAAAGGTCGTCCTGAGCAGCGTAGAGTATTGTCAAGTGTACTCCAATCGAACCAATGAAGTATTTGACCAAGTGTCTGAAGCAGTGTTCTCATGCCACGATCCTTTTCTTGCTGGAAATCTATGCAAGAGGGGGGATGAATTGGAATTTTTGCCCATATTCCCAGCCTGCTAGATTACCTGGTATCGCTAGGGGAAATTTCCCTAAAGTGAAGTGATTTGGAAATCAGTTAGCCCGAGTTTGGAGGAACTACATTCAGGGATTTTTGGATATTCACCTGGTCGTATCCATCAGGGATTGATCTGGATGAATAACTAATATCTCATTGGGTGAAGTGGCTGACGAAATAGGGGCATCTGATAATGATTAACTATCAGGTGTACCAATTGGGATTGGTCAGGTTTCATCACCAACTAATTGAGAGTGAATAGTGAGTTGTGAGGCGAGTGATGCCACCTGCAACTCACGAATTGATTGGTTGGTGAAGTGACCTGCCATAATGGGTAATAGTCCCATTACCTAAGCAGGTCGCTAGCCAATTATAATTGGTTCACTGGGCTCGAGAGGAAAACGTTAGGGACATGTTTTCTTACTCTTTCTGTTTGAGGTCTCGAGGATGTACAATGACAGAATCCTAGCCAGGATGGGGAAGACCATCGCTGCCAAGACGAGGAAGGGTGATTCAATGGCAACGGCTGCTGTTTCATTGAAGAGGTGTCAACTGAGGGTTAGACAGCCGAATCCCCTACTATATAATTCCCTAGGATTTACTATAATAAAAAACTCTAGTTTTGAAGATAACAAGTACTTTACAGTAATATTATCAATTTGGTGTATAGTTTGACTATCAGCTTCTATTGTGTTGTTCTATCTCAAGGATATTATTGCAGAAGGCAATAATTGGAAGACTCTCAGAGAGAAGAGTAAAGATTAAGCGGGGATCTAGAGACAAAGGAACCACAATCAGGGATAGCTGCTGACTGTGTGTTGGGCTGAGAGAGACTGTCACAAGGGTATCTTAAAATTGGGTGGACAACGTTTAGGGAACAAATCTATAGGAGTACAACTTACAGAGTATTTAAATGGAAATACTGGCTGAGCGTTGGGCCAAATAATAGTTCAATATCAACTATGGATAATAGTATCCATACTAATATCTATTTATTTATTTATTGCGGGGAAGGCCAACCATGGGACGGACACTTTCCGAATATGACTCAGACGAGACAAAACTCAGTACCAGGTGAGGCACCCCAGAGAAGCGATGCTATCTCTTGTTGCCAGCGGGAACGCCACTTATGGGAAGGGGGAGGGAACGTGTGTAGGGGGCGTAGCCACTATTGAGCACGTGTGGAGGAAGGGGTCTGATTTGATGAACCAGACTGGGAACCAGGAGGAGACCAGCTGCCAGCGACGTGGTGGGAGATATCCAAACATCCACGCTTGAAAGTGGTCCACCAAATGAGACCAGAATCTGTGGACAGCTTCAGGGAGGGTGGGGATGGATCCGGCGATGGCATCCAAGACAATCGTGTGGATAGTCCACATGGCAATTGCAACCACCAGAGCACGAAGGGAGGGTGGGAGGGGGGAGAGCCATTGATGAAGCAAACATATCTCTTGACAGACTGAAGGGATGTGTTTGATCCTGGCCTAGCAGACGTTGGACTTCGCGCCATATTACTTTAGAGGTGGGGCACTTCTCCAGGCGGTGAAACAGCGTTCCATACTGGCCACACACGACACAGGATGAGTGTAAAGCATTAGAGTGCTCAGCTGTACGATACACCCGCCTCAGGCAGCGCCACATGGGAGCGGATTTGAGGCTGCAACAGAGGATGGTGTGCATATTTCCAGATAGTCTTTTGGGTCTCAGTGGAATAAGGGATGTCCATCATGTCCAGGTAGTCCACCCTGGATAGGACTTGGGGTCGAATGGGGATCACGCCATCATGGATGGGTAGCCCCTGTACCTCTTGTGTGAACTGAGGAGAGGGGCGGCCTCTTCAGGTTGTATGTCCACTAATACAAATTCTCCACTCTGCGCTTCGCATGGAGAGTAGGATTCGTTTGTAGTGGGTTTGGTCCCGTGAGGACCTGTGGCTGATGTGTGATGCGAGGTATTTCATCAGGGAGTGGGGGTTTGATGGATTGTTGAGGCCCAAGGCTCGGGAGAAGTTGGAGTGGGCCGCGCAGGACCAGTGTTGGGATGGGAGTGTAGGAGCAGTGACGGCCGCAATCCAGGTGCCTAGGATCTTGGCGGCATGTGCTTTGAAGTCAAGTAGGCCCATGCCACCATGATGATGAGGGCCAAACATGACCTCTAGCCGTACTGGTGGAGGGCGGCCTGACCAAAGCCAACCTTGTAGCAAAGAATACAGGGATTTGAAGAAGCTTGGGGAGAAGGGGATGGCGTGGGCTCCAAACCAGACTTTGGATAGGAGCATAGAGTTGGCAAGAACAACCCTGCCAGTGAGGGTAGTAGGGTGGGCTCTGAGAGAGGCGATTCGCTTCGTCACGTTGTCCAGTATATGGCCCTCCATTACTGCTGACGCGTATCCTCCTGCCTCCAACCACACGCCCAGATGGCGTACCGGTCCTATGGTAGGTCGCGGCACAAAGGGGAGCACCAGTGGAGCGGTGTGTTTGAGTTAGTAAGGCGTGGACTTGGGCGAGCAGCTGGGCTGGGTTGGGAACTACTTGCTGGGGCCCAGCAGTTCTGAAACTGACCAAGGAGGATGATTTCGGTTTTGGAGGCGTTCAGTGCCGCGTTGCTTACCCGGGAATATTCCTGGATGAGGGCTTCAAGCGCGCATCTTTATTATTAGACACCCCCACCACGCAATCATCTGCAAATGCCATCATCTTGACTGGGGTTTGGCCTGGCACATGGACCCCAGTGAGTTGGGCATTCACATTTCGCAGTAGTGGGTCAAGGCTGAAGTTGTATAAGAGTGGGCTCAGGGGTCCCCTTGTCGCAGGCCCCTTTGAGGATGGACTACTTCTGTTAGGAAACCTGGGCCGCGCACAGCCATTGTTGCAGATTCCGTGAGCAGCATCACCCAGTTAATGAAGCGGGAGGTAGGCGGAATTGTTGGAGGCAGGCCCTAAGGTATTCCCAGTTTACTCTATCATAGGCCTTTTGTTGGTCCAAGAATACAAGTGCCCCAGAGGCTGTGGACTGACACACATTAGCCACAGAGTGCACATTATCCCAAATTGACCTTCTGGGGATGAAACCAAATTGTTCTGGAGAGATGGTGGCAGATGCTACAGTCCCTAAACGGTTAGCCATGATTTTTGTTAAAATTTTGGTGTCTGTGTTTGTTAGAGAAATGAGGCGCCAGTTGGCTAAGTCTAGCCTATCCCCTTTCTTGAAGAGTGTGACTGTAAAAGTCTCATGTCCTCCTGGTAGGAGGCGCGTTTCCAACAGGCTTTGATTGAGTGAGGCTAGTAGCAATGAGGTATGTATTTAAAATATTTTTTGTAGAACTCATATGGAATGCCATCTGGGCCTGGGCATTTTCAGTTTGGCGCACTGCAAATGGTAGTCCATAATTCGTTCAGAGTAATTAAATTCATTATTTCTGGGTATCGGAAAATGGTGCAGATATGAGCTCTGTCAAGAAATTCTGCCATTTTGGCCGGCTGAATTGGTTCAGCTCGGTATAACTTGGAGTAATATCTTTGCATTTTGATTGCCACTTCGGCCGGTATGTCCACGATAGAACTATCCAATCTTCGCACCTGTGTGCAGGCCACGCTCTGGCGTGGTGCAAAATTTTTTTTGAAGAAGTATGCGGTGCACTTGTCACCTTTAGTGATGCGTGTGGCCCTGTATTGGACACAAACCCGATGTTTGTGTTGCCTTTCAAGTGCGTTGAGGTGGGCTGCTGCCTCCGCCCACTTCTGGCCCCATGCAGGGCTATATCCTGAGGCTGGAATTTTGGACTCCAAGTGGGCCAATTCCACCAGCGCGCGTGATATAACTGCTAATGTGGCTCGTGAGCATCTGGATGAGAGATGGCGATAGTGGTGGATGGTGTCTTTTTTGAAAGTTGCCCATGTGGAAATGGGGTCCGTGCAAAATGGTGCAACAAACGATTTTGCCAAAGTTGCCTCTTCCACCCACGTGGAAAATCATGGCGATGCAAGCTCTGGGGGGCAGATTTTGCACCAATGTGGGGCCTTTGCAACTGTGATGGGTAAGTGGTATGTTATCGAGACCAGTCGGTGGTCAGAGAATTCCATTTTCGTTGTTTTGAAGTGGGAGATGTGGGGTTGGAATTTCGCCAGTGCTAGAATAAGGTCAATGCGGGTCATGGACCTTAATTGGCCGTTGTGGATGTGGGGATGCGTCATGTTTTTGAGCAGTGGGGCATGTCGCAGCAGCGCATCCAATAACCCAAGGGTGGCTTTTAGAATGCGTAGTTCTACGTGACCCTGTGGGGCGTGGGGTGAGGGTGGCCACCGGTCCATTGGTGAGGTTAGCTAACAGTTCATGTCGCCAATTAGGAAAGAATTGGGGGGTAGCAGGAGGGATTTGACTGATGAGAAAAATTCCTGACGCTCTTGTGCACCATTTGGGGTATAAATGTTGATGATTGTATGTGCAACATCGGCCCATGAGAAGGTGACAACGAGCACTCAGTCATTTAGGAGTGTTTCTGAAGATATAAATTTGAAAAAATTGTTTTTCCGAATTAGCACCCCACAGTGCTTCAACCAAAAGGATAGGGATGGTAGGAGCATTGTTTTCCAAGTATCCTCAGAACCTCATGGACAGTGGGTTTCCTGGATGGCCAGGATATCCACAGGTAAATTATTTTGTAAAAAACTCAGTTTCCTAGCCCGGGATGGGGAGGCCTTGAGTCCAGCAATATTCAGCATCCCTAGAGTGAAGGTTTCCCCCATTGCACCTTAGGTGCGAGGGGGTGGGCCCCCTGGCCCACCAGCCTCTTCCAGGTCCCCACGGGCTTTCACAGCAGTGCGGGTATTAGCAGCAACACTATCGGGGTTTTTGTTAATTTTTGTGGAAAGAGTCGCATTGGCTTTGGCCTTCGCTTTTTGTTTTCCCGACGTCGGACGAATTTTTTGCGGTGCGGATAAGTTCGGTGCACCGTCGAGTGGGGCAAAAAATTTTTTTTTGGTTGGGATAGGTCCCAAGTCGGTTTCAACTGGGGCTTGGGTGCAGCGATTGGGTGAGATCAAATCTCCCATTGGATCCTCGGATTGAGTGGCCCATTCAGCTTGGGCCTCCCAATCTGATTGGGTGATGGATTCCCAAGTTGCTTCTGCCACGAAGGTCTCCATGTCCTCCTGGCGTTGTGAGTGTGGGATGGTGGTGGTGACCTTGGCCGCTTCCTTGGCCACGGTCCTATGGGCCTGCTTGGCCTTCTTCCACTCCTGCAGGGAGATGGGCTTTACCAATAGGTAGCAGCCTTGTGCTCCCCACGGGAAAGCCTCTTTGGTGCTTGCGGTTGGTTCATAGTGCGCCTCTCCGCTGGCCATGGCCACCGAGGGGTGCTCTTGGAATGTAACGCCCTCTTTAATGGGGCACACGTGTGCCTTATGGCCAAACGTGTCACAGTGGGTGCAAATGGGGGGCGCGCTGTCCACGGTTACCCAGAATGGGTGGGTGGTGTGCCCTGCGATGTCAATAAAGGTGGAGTGTGGGATCTGGGTTAGGTCCTTCGCGATCTCCTCAGTTGGGGTCAGAACTGCGATGGCTTTGCCAGTGCACAGGTGTGGCATCAGCGTGAAACGTTGCATTTTAAAAGATTGTATTTCGCCATATATGGCGAGACCATCTTTCAGGTGTTGCTCAAAATGTCACGTTTTACCGTAGTAGGCAAAAAGTCAAATGTGAGGAAAATTTGGTTCGATTTTGTCCATCTGGTGCGTTTAGTTTTGATGACCCATTGCCCTTCGGGGAGGTCGACCACTACGCGCACCGCTGCAGCCTCATCTGCTGCTATTTTGCTTTCAAAACCTAGGTCCAGCCAACCGCGTGACATGGAGTGAGGTGCAACATACACCGCGGTCAGGAAAATTTTGTGTACATCTTCACAAAATTTTTCCCATAACCATTTTTTGGATGTCCAGATACACACAGACTCTGAATTCCACCGACAAAAGTGGCTGGGAATGTGGCGTATTGATGTACTGGTTGCATCGTGCTTGCCACGCGAGTTTCTCCGGGGAAATTGTGACCGCCAGTTTTTTTAGATTTTTTTTCTATTCCGGTGGATTCTCCAGGGCGTTTTCGAATGTTAGAGGCCGCGGGCCTTCCGCCTGCTCCTCTTGCCTTGCTTGCCCAACTGCTCCCAGACATGGGCGCAGACTAATCCCCTCTATGAGATTATCAAACTAGATTTAGTCTTGAATTGAATGGGTTGCAAAAGTGTTTGCAACGAGAAAGAAAAGTTAGTATCCATACTAATATCAATTAATACATTCTATATAATGTAACAAAGTGCATGAGGGAATCAAACCTGTGCAGTAAAAAGGTTACTAGTTGACGGCCAATAATCAACTACTTAAGTAAATTTTTACAGATTCCTGGGCTGATGAGAGGGGATGGGTTCCTACACTTCACTAATACCAACCTGAGCATATTTGGCTTGTACCCAGCATTGATCTAGTGTGTGCCTGAGGTCAGGGAGGTCCTGAAGCTTCACCTTCTGGGCCTCCTGTCGCCCAGCCTTATCCTTAGGGTTGTCCCCACTTTCATGTCATTTAACCATGAATTACCCTCTTCCCAATGGGGCTCAACTCCCCCTCAAGGGGCTTGCGCAAGGGAAAAGTTCTTGTGGTCTGGGGCCAACTTTATGGTAGCAACAGTCGGTTTGGGTTGAGATCCATCAGCCTGGGGGAAACGCTTGTGGAAGGCTCCAATCAGATCTTGGGCATGCACGCAGTCATGCGCTGGAACCCAACTATTCTCTGCAGCGTCAAAACCCTTCCAAGATACCAGGTACTCAAGTCTTCTTTTAACCTGGCGGGAGGCTACTATTTCTTCCACTTCCCACTCTAGCGCCCCATCCATGAGACAGGCCTCAGGAGTCTCTGGTGGGGGGACCTCAAACAACATCAATCTGCTCTCATGGAAGACAGAGAAGATCTGAAATGATGAGGGAAGATCTAGCTGGCATGAGGCATGGCCCATCTTTCTAACAACGCGGTAGGGGCCAATCCCCTTTTGGTCCCAGCCTCTTGCATTCTGCTTGATAGGGATGTTACGGGCATCAAGCATCACAAGATCCCCTTCCTTATACTCTGGACCCACTCAGCGCTTACCATCAGCGTTTTCCTTATAAACTTTCATTGCAACCTCCAAACTTGTGGAAACCCCCTGGTGGACCTTCTTAATATTCTTGGAAAAGTCCACCACCGCTTCAACCTTAGAACCACAGCTGGGATCCATGTAAAAGGCGGGGTTAAAGCCATGGTTGGCGAAAAAAGGGGAACAACTGATCGAAGAATGCAAAATGTTATTATAACTAAATTGTGCCATAGGAAGGTGAGAAACCAAATCTGAATGATCTGCAGCGGTGTACCACTGCAGAAACTGTTCTAAGCACTGGTTCACTCGTTCAGTATGCCAATCTGATTGGGGGTGATAGGCAGTTGAATGGCAGGGGCGAATCTGAAGAGTCTTACACAACTCTTCTCAAAAGGCAGAGGTAAACTTGGGTCCCCAGTCACTGATTATTTCTTGGGGAACCCCATGGAGCGCAAAAACATGGGTGACGAAGAGCCTAGCCATCTCAGCTGTGATTATTGTAGTTCTGCAAGAAATAAAGTGGGAGAACTTTGTAAACGGTCCACCACCACCATGATGGCATCATACCATAAGAGTCAGATAACTCCACAATGAAATCCAACAATAGGGAAGTCCAGGGCCCTTCAGCCTTTTGGACTGATACCATTAACCCCGCTAAAGGTTGCCAATTGGGTTTCATCTTATTGAAGATCAGACACTCTTTGCAATACCGGCCCACCTGAGCAGGCAAGCCCTTCCAATTGTACATGCATTGTATTAGCTCCAACGTCTTTGCTTTACCAGGATGACCAACGGTGAGTCCATCATGATGGTCCCAGATGATTTCCAGGTGCAGTGGTCCAGCAGGAACCTATAGGCGCCCCTGAAACTACACCATCTCATCCTTCACATTATATCCTCTGGATAGATCCTCTTAGTTCAAAGCGCACCTTGCAAGTACCATAGTATATTCAGCTGATAGCGGCTGAGAAAGGACTACCTTTCTGAATATACTATATTCCTTCGCATTTTCCAGAGGTGCAAGCGCTGGCCCGTTGGCCAGGAGAGAGGGAAGTTGAGACACAATTTTATTTGGCGAATCATCACTGTGTGTTATGAACTTCTACCTCCTTTGGATCAGGAGCTAAATCAGGGTTGCGGCTTAAAGCATCCACCAAATCATTATCCTTGCCCTTGGTGAACTCTTAAGAAAAGTGAAATTGGGCAGGGGTCTCATGCCAACAGGTCTGCCATGGGGTTAGGACATGAGGAGCATGGTATTACAGCAAGGCACGGTGATCTGTATGTACATGCAACAGCTGGGTGGAGCCATGCAAATGGTGACGACAATAAGTCAGCGCCTCCACCACTACTAGTAACTCCTTGTCATAAATGGCTGTTATTCAACTCTGGCAAAGACATTATCCTAGAAAAATATCCCACTAGATGCTCTATCTCATCTTTGCCTACTTGTGACAAGGCGGCCACTATGGTGAAGTTGGAGGCATCAGTAGACACAATATACTCCTTTGAAGGGTCGACATGGCGAAGAACAGACGTGGACAACAGGGTGCACTTTACTGCTTGGAAAGCATCCTCCAAAACGGGGACCACTTAAGCACCTTGGCACCGCTAGCCTTATATAAGGGTGCTGCCACTTCATAGAGATTGGGTGTGAACTTCTTGGGGAATGTACACGTCCCCAAAAAGCTCCTCAATTCCTTGAGTGAGGTGGGGGTGGGCCACTCACGAGTAGCCTTATCCTTATCTAGAGCTATCATGTGGTCTTGGTCAAACACGACGTTGCCCAAAAAGTGACCTGGGACTCAAAATTACACACTTGCTAATCTTCAGCGTAAGGCTGGCTGCCTTCAACCTCTCCAAACTTGCCAAAGATGTACTGCATGGGACTCCAGATTGGGGGAGAACACCAGGGTATCATTCATGTAGGCAACCTCACATACCCCTAATAATTCCCTCAACGCTTCATAAATGCGGCCTTGAAAGATAGCAGGGGCATTCTTAAGCCTAAAGAGCATGACCCAAAACTAGAAAATCCCTTTTCTAGTATGGAATGCAGTTAGCACTCTTGTCCTTTTTTATCCAAATCTGATTGAATGCATTGAGTCAAT
>JAKSZP010018172.1:0-11175 GCA_022478985.1 Massospora cicadina
ACCCTTGATATGATTCATTCCTCCCAAGGATCTTGATGCCCATCTCGCCCAAACCCAATTGGTGCCCCGCTGCCCCCTGGTGCTCCCCCAGAGCAACATGCATTTCTGCCTTAGGGTTAATTTCTGGGAAATTCTTCCCCTTACAATGACCAAGCCATTATCAAAATGGCTCAGGTGGTGATGACACCAGCCTGTTTCATTGAATTCCGCCCCTATAAGGGGTACTTTGATCTTGGCTTCCCCTGTGAAGCTGATGCAGCCACTGCGGTAACAGTGCCATAAATATTCGATATTATTCCCCTTCCAACAACTTGGACCCAGCTCCTAACGGACACCACCTTGGTGGTACAGTTCGCTGGTTTGCCCACCCACCTCCCCCCCTGAAGTGCTCCACCAGGAGCTGATGGAAGGTTTGGCAGCCTACGGCGCCAACCCCACCTTACAATTTGTGGTCCCAAATGGGGCCACACGCCTCGCTGGGCCTCAGGCATATGCCATGATTAGCCCTGAATTTACGAAAATTTCTTTGGCAATTCCCCCTTGTTCAATATCCCATCTGCCCCTGACCATCCATTCTGGGCCCGCGTTGAGGGCGGATGGACAATTTGTCCATCCTGTTTCGAGTCAGACCACTCAAAACGCAAATGCCCATACTTTTAGAAACTTCTGCTGATGCTGAAAGCTTGTACGACGCCCACCAATCTGCCGCCCACCCCACGCCAACGCTGACATGGGGTACAATCCTACCTTCCCCTCCTTTAACGCCTGATGCAGCAGCTGCACCTGCAGCCACCAATCAGCACCCACCTTGCCCTAATGCCACAAATAATTCATCCAATCAAACATCAGATTGGATACCAGTTTAATCCCATGCATCCACAAATGAATCAAACAAACCTCAACTGTACGCTGATTCCCCAGTCCAATTCAACCAAAATACTTGGGAATTATTGGATGAAATTGACAAATCAGGTAACGTCATCAAAGAACTTTAGCTGCAAGTCAAGCGGCTCTGTAACGCAGAATGGGATGCAAGATTCCCGCCTCAGAAATATGTCCCACAACCTAATGCCAAACCATTATACAGCGACCCTGAGCTTGCAGTAGAAGCAGCTGCCTCACCAGATTGCCATCCGCTTTGCAAAGCTGCCACCAAATCTGTGGTTGCGCTCACAGGAGGAATTCCACCTCCCGTCATCCCCATAAAATCTTACTGCACAAAGTAAGATTAATATGGAAACTTTACACAAAAACGTCACTGAAGCCATCCAGAACGTGGTAACAATAGCACGGAATCTGAAAGCAAAAATAACCTGAACCAACATTGCCATGTTCATTAAACTCCCAGACGCCTGCCTCAAAGCTGAAGACACTTTGGTCAAATACATCGTTGGAATTTATGATGGCTGGCAACTATTTGGAAGTTCCAGTCAACAAGGATATTGAACCCCAAGCCGCTGATGCTCCACCACCCTTACTATCTGCCTTAACACACCCTACTCTGGGATGAGATGGATGCAGCTGAAGATGAGCCCTCCGATCCCCCCTCCCCATCCACCATGGAGGGATAGCAGTATTCGCTGCCCACCTGGTTGGATATTTTGTTAGGTATGATTCAATTGATCCATCCATTTTGGGCGTTTCATTTGAATCATTATTTTTCATTATGATTTTTAGTTTTAGTTCGGTATTATCTGTCCCCTGGTTGGCTTACCATGGTTATATAAAATTTTAGTCTCTTTGACTGCTTATTTTGCTTAGGGTTTTTTTTGTAATATAGGTGGCCCAACCCAAAAGGGGGAACCGCCATATATCTTTATTTGCTAATGAGCCAAACAAAGGGATTATTGCATATAAAAAAACTAAAAATGGCATCTAAACTAGCAGCCTAGAAAGCCATATCAGAAGGTGAAGAAGCTTTGGGTAAACTTTTTTCTAGCGCCCACTTTAGCTGGTGGACCATGGTGGACAACATTGGGGTAGGAGCATCAGCAACATGTGGCATAAGGAGGTATAGATTTAGGTTTTCTTCATTTATGAGGGTGGCAGTGTCCACGGCCTCAACATATTGAGCAAGTTGATGCTCAGCGAAAGTGATGAGGACAGGCACACAACTGAATGACTATATGCACCAGTGGGTTTCAGGATAATTGGAGTCAAAAAAGTGAAGTTTTTTATGCATCAATGCAAGTGCAGCTCACACCAATAACATTTTTCTCAATTTTATACTTTGCATCTTCTTCAAAATCAAGTGGAAAATTGGGATAGGACTACCCTCAACAATGGGCTCCATCGCCTCATGAAGCTGATGCAAAGTAGGGTGTTGGCAGGGCAGCTGCATTCTCAACTGCCATTTTCTTAATATTTTAATAAACTGCAAAACTGTTTAAAGGGAGAAAACAGCGGGGACGTGAACTGGGAGGTTCAGCGACGAACTCCTCCAAAGCTAAAACTGGCTTCACATTGTATGTCCTTTTGTCCTCATCAATCCATTTGAGAGCCCTTAAATGGATTGAATTCAGAAAGCACTGCGCCAGCCACCGGAATTAGGCATTGGTAGGAGCTGATTGGCCACATGCCGTTGACTATGCAAGCTCAACTGAAAATGGTTCAGCTATTGACTCAGGTTCCTTAATCTGGTCAACTATTATTGGATTTTTTAATATTTTGTTTTTATTGGCCGCCGCTTTTGGAGCAGCACCAAATTTCCCTGAGGTTGGGGGCGGGAGGATCAAGCCCCATTCAAAAAATTGGGGTGAATCAGCCACCAGCCCAACACCTGAGGGAGGAGTGGCAGAAGTGGCAGAAGGGGAAACTGTGGGGAAATTGGATTTTGAGTGGTCAAGCTAAAAGTACAAGGAGCAAATGGCGCAGCTTTTTTCAATGTGTGCCCAGAATGGGTGATCAGGGGTGGATCTGATCACAGTGCGGGAGGGATTTGCAAGATGAAAATCACAAATGACCTGGGTGTATTGTTTCAAAGGTGCGAGGCCCTACCAGACGTTCCTCCCCATTTGGAACCACATACTGCAACACGGGGTCTGCGCTGTAAATGGTTAAACCATCCATGAGCTCATGGTGGAGGCGCTTGGGAGAGGGATGGTATGGCAACCTGGCAAACTGAACCACCAAAGTGGCCTCATATGGGTGCTGGGTTTGAATGGTTGGGAGGGGGATTTTTTTATAAATTAATTGCAGTTTGGCTGTTGCTGCATCAGCTTCAGAACAGAAGCCAAGATCAGAGTACCTCTTAAAGGGGCAGAAGTCAATATAACCTGCGGGTTAAAAACTGCTCTGGCCATCTCAATGATGGCTGTGCTTGCATATGGAAAAAGATTCCATATTTGATTCAGAGGACAAAACACCAATTGCTCCATAAGATTACCAAAGGGCTCTGGAGCACCGCCTGGGAGCTTGTGAGGTGGTGGGCCAAGTCTCAAGGGGGGCATAACGCCCAGTAGTATTAGGGAGGCTAGCAGAGCCAGCCTGGGTGTGCTTCAGCTGTGACAAAAGATGTTAGATGGCAGTGCACCACCACAGTCTGGGGAAGCAGGCGTTAATTGCATCAACGTCAAATAATTTTGGCTTGATCAAGCGGTCATTTCTTGTATTTTTAAAAAATCTGAATTTTTCTTTTTTAGTTATTAAAGAAAAAAAGGGATTTATTAGGGGTTTCTTGCTAATGAGATTATTCTATTCCTGACTCCTTTCTAAAGATTTATCTGAAGACCTCAGATGCTAATAATATTTTTAAAGTTGAAACATATTTCACTAAGAATTTTTTAAATATATTTTAGAGCCAGGTTATTGTGACCTTAGTGATTTGGATCTTCCAACCAAAAATAATCACCTTTATCTTTTAACAACGCTTATTTATAGTTGTTTTACAAATATTAATTTGCTTCAGATTTGAATTTTTAACATTTTCATATTTTTGAATTAAAATTTAATAGTATTTAAAAGTCTTAAGTCCTCTTAACTATCCTTGTAAGAGCCTTATATAAACATTGACTCCTATTATCCAAAAATTATCCATATCTCCTCTCAAATTTTTCTTTTTTAATAGAGATATTTTAAATCTAATAATAAAATGTAGTGAGATTATAGTTTTCAGCCTTTTAAGTAGATATTGATAGAAGAGCTGATGTTTTTTATTGTTTATAAAGGTGTGACTCAATTCCTCATTTATTTCTAAGGGTAGTGCCTGAGGACTTGATCCATTTCATTAGTGTAGATGCACTGATTGGTTCATAATAAAGATTCTTTTGGAATCCTTATGATGCTCATACAAATCAAGTGTAATTATGACTCTAGTTTTAATCTATCATATAAGCAAGAAAACAACACTAAAGTGTGATAATGGGCTTTTGATGCAGTAAACGCAGCGCAACTGTTGTGAAACTGTGAAAATGCTTTAACTAAAGAATAAACATCACCTAAACACTTTTTTATATACTAAATTAATACTATTAACCTACCTATACTATAAATATTAGCTGACTATAATTATATGCAGAAATTGGCCATTGTTTTTGAGATAAAGCGATTTGAATCGCAATAGAACTGTTATGGTTTATGTTTAGTTCTAATACAAATAAACGCAAAATTTGCATTTGTAAAATTATAAGTTTAATTTTATCAGGTCAAATTTTCACACTAGAATATTTTTAAGCCTATATTGACGAATACACTTGCTTATATGACAATCAGAAATCTAAAAGATCACTTTAAATTCATCAGTTACAAAGAATACAAGACTTTCAGGGATCTTTTTGAGAATAAGGGCTAACAGCTTTTAATTTAACTAGTGAGAATAATCAGGAGATTTCTTTCCTTTCATTTATAACCCCCATTTCATCCCTAATAAAGTATTTATTTAAATTTTATTTGAGGTACGCTTACCAGGGGACAGACATTACCAATACTCAATGATCAAAAGAACCAAACGAAAGAATTAAACAGATTAAAACCAAAAACTAACCAAAATAAAAACCAAAACCAAAATAAAACTCCATCCAGTTGAGGAGTGAAATACCTCTAACCCAACATGGCAGAGGGTGAGGGGGGTCGGGCAGTGCTTCTGAAGACATATTCAGCTGGCCATCCTCATTGAAGTTGTAGATACAGGCAAAAGCGGTGAGCCAGGGTGTGGGGGCATCAGCGTGGTGGGGGTGTAGGTGGACGAAAAGTAGGTTACCTTCCTCAAGATTGGCTTGGTAGAAAGCCTCAAAAAATTCCGCTACTTGGCTTTTGTATTGAATGCAGGCTTCAGGAAGTTGGGAAAATTTGATGAGACTTTTTTGGGTGATTTTTGCAGATGGGTAAAAATCTGCAAGTTGTGCCACATGCATGACCGCATTAGTGGCTTCAGTGGCCAATTTGTGATTTCCTCCTGTGCTTTTTTGGGGAATTCAGGGGGAACTCGACTATGCTCAGCCCCTGGTAGAATTGAGAAATGGATTGGTTACCACTTTTTTGTAGGATTGGGCAAATGAGTGAGGCCACCGCTGCTAAGGTGAGCTGGTGGTCACTTTGGTAGGGGGTGGCATTGGGATTAGGGGTGAATAGCTTAGGGGATGGGGATTTGTCAAAAGCAGAAATTGTAAAATTCAGCCCATACATAATCAAGTGGGCCAAGAGGCTCACTGAAGTCCTCACTGGTGATAGAGTTACCTGATTTGTCAATCTCAGCCAATAATTCCTATAGATTTTGGTTCACAGGAATAGTTGATGGAGACTTTGGCTGGTAGAAGTCAAATGGGCTGCTTAGGTTTGAATGGTGGTCCAGTCCTGGTTTTGATTGGTGTGGGTGAAATTGGGTGGGATTTTCTGGGTGTTTTGGTGGAGGCCAATTTCTCACTCTGGCCCATCAAACAAGAACGTTGAGTGGGAGGGGGCAACAAAATGCCCATTCAGAATCCGCTGAACGTGGCTCAGAGGCCACACCAGAGGAAGTGGATTGGGAGCATAAATTTTTGGAATGGTCAAGTCAAAAAAGAGGGGACACATCTGGCAACCATTATCCACCCTAGCCCAAAAGAAATGCTCAGGCGCCGTGGCAATATGAGCATAGGAGGATTTTTTTAGCTAAGGCAGGGTGGTGTGGGATTATGGTGGCAGTGGCGTGAGGTGAAGCAAGGCGCTATGCTCCAGAAGGAATGGCGAAGACAAGGTTGGGCTGTGTCCCATACACCAGAAGCCCAACCATTAACTGATTATATAATAATTGGGATGATAGGTGATATGGGAGGGATGCAAAGGACACCACCAATATGGTGTCTGAAGGAAGGCGAGTTAAGGTGGTAGGGATAAGAATGTTTTTGTAAATTATGGGAGTAGAAGCCGCTGCTGCAGCATCCTCCTCCATTTGGAAGCCAACAGCAAAATAGCCCTTAAGAGGGCGGAAACTAATAAAGCCAGTCAGTGCAAATGCAGCCATTTCTACTTCAATAATTGCCTTATTGGCATATGGAACCAAAAGCCAGTAGTCAACTCTTAGGCAGAATTGAATGTTGGAATGAGGTAGGGCGAGAGGATGGGGGCGAGAAGGGTGGATACATGTGAGGTGGAGCACTAAGTCCCATGGGGGGACAACATAGCCTGAAGAAGATGGTGGGCTAATTGACCCCATACAAATGCTTTTTATTAATAAAATTCACTTGAAGTGAAAAGGAGTGAAAAAAAGTTAATAAAGTAGTTATTCAACTTGCCAAATTAAAATAATAGTACTAGTTTATCTGGTTATTATAGGGATATTAATCAAAGACAGTATGCAAGAGGTCGCCTTGGTTGAATTAAGAAATAAAATTGTTAACTTTTGGCGGATATGACTTATTTCCGCTGAACAAGTTGCACAGGATTTAGCCCATTGAGCAATAGCCAAACGATATGGAGATCATTGGTCCCCAAATAAACGTAATAAACTTTTTATAAAATAGGAGGCAATCGCCCCAGCTATGCTACTTTTATTTAATATGATATAACCAGCAGACCCTCTCTGCTTACGCTCTCTACTTATTCCTACTTCCTTCTTCTTTCTTCCTCTCTTTTCTCCTTCTAAAAACCTCCACAACTTCTCTCTCCAACTCAACCCTTAACCCTCAGTATTCTTCAACGGATTTGACACATTTCACTTAGTCAATCTCTATTCACTATCAATGTAGAGTTTGTTTTGATCATCAAGGCTTCAACAGAATCTTCTTGATTACTGAACCCTAATTGATTTGATTAACTCACCTCACTTTGCTCTAACCTATTACTCACCCTCAGAGCTCGCTTCGCCTCCAAATTACAATTCACCAGAACACTAGCCTATCTCCCAGTCATATTGAAATCTCAACAAAAATATAAACCATAAATATTTAATATCACTATCTATTGATATCATACATGAGAATTAATCATTTTACCTACAAAGTACAAACTGTGCAACCTTTATTTTTATATCTGATTACTACAAGTTATAGGCAGTTTACCACATTTTAAAAAAATTAAATCATAAAAGCTAGCGCTCACAGAAAGAGAATACTCATCTGTGAGTAAAGCCTCACCCTCTGGAAACAATATGTCAAAGAATGAGCTGATTTAGATGAGCAATATGCCTGCCATATCTTTACATATGAAGCGGCTAGCTATAAGGATGTGGAGCAATTAGACTTGGCCTTATTATAAGCTTTTTAACGTGTGAAGGAAGCCTTACTGACAATAGATCAATTTTTAACATCATAGAATTCTGATAATAAATTATGAAAACATATCACATAATTTGACAGTTAAATACTCCCAAAGTTTGCGTCACACTAAACACTATTGAGTTTAGTAAGCCAATACACAATAGAATATTTCCACCTCACAAACCATAACTACTATTGCATTAAAACTCACCACCACGCTGTTATCCACATACTAGTGGTTATATCAGAATCAATAGGGCAATTTAAGAGCTTTAGTCAACAATTGAGATTAGCTCTAGGGAAATCTTATATGCTGTTTTTTGCTTACAGAAACTTTCCTGTAGGCTAATTGTTAAATATTACAAGCTCTTAGTACTAAGAGCTTGTAATATTTAACTTCAGTTGTTCTGTATAATATCCATCTGGTAATTGTTCAATTGTATAAAGACAAAGGAGGTATAAATAGTCTGCATGCCTTCCACGCTCTCCCTCAGAAAATATAAATAGATTAACTTTATATCTGAGTCCCTTTATTTTTTTTATCCCTAGGCTCTGGACACTGTCCTGATGACTCTTCTAAACACTATATGGATATTGGCTCCTTGTGACTCTCAACTAAACAAATATTACTAGAGGTAAATATAGTAGAAAAGAATTGAAGCATGAAGGACATCTCATCTTGTAGATCATCATTACCAAATCATGTTTTTTGTGAAAATAATAAGATTACAGATAGTGACTATAACTAAACTTGTAGAAAAATTTATAATCATATATGGAATCAGATTTCATGTCTAGAATATTTTAGACTTCTTATACTTCATGGCAAAAGTCTTTAATAAATTTTATAATTTACATATTTCTTAAGAAATATGTTATTTGGGTAAGTTCAAATAGCCCAGCCTCAATATAAAACAGATTCTATAACACTTGTGATATAGATATTTGTTTGATTTGTTAGATGGATTTAATATTAAACCACTAATCGCACCATATAAAAAGTGACTTGACTAAGTTAACTCAGAATATAGTCAACCTAAAAATTACAGCACTGATGATAAGATTACTACCCTGGTAGCTAATATTCAGATTAGTATAATGAGAATTCCACCATGAACAACCAGTAATATATACCTATTTTCATCTAAGATTTCAACATCTTGCATAATGATTTTAACATTTAAAGAATCAATTTCAATACTTTGCAGATTTATTTCAACATTTTACAAATAAATTTAACATTTTAAAAATTGATTTAAGCTTTTTGCAATTCAATTTCAACATTTTGCAAATTTATTTCAACTATCTGTTTCAATTTCAATATTAATACTTCAATTTTGAAAATTTTTACACTTCAACTTTTATTTAACCGCGGCAAACCAACCAGGGGATGGACAATACCAATATATGTAATGGGATAAGGGAAGGTGAAGTATAGCGAGATTTAGGCACACCTGAGTAGATGAGCTACCCCTGTTGCCAGCTGATACTTCCAGGTATAGGGGATTGGATGCCTTACACTTTAGGGGTTTCCCTTATTATGGAGCAGGTGTGAAGGAAGGGGTCTGTATGCAGAAACCAGACTGGGAACCATGATTCAATGAGTTATTGTTTCTTCAGCCTCATGTATCTGTATAGCCAGGCTTAAAAGTGTTTTAGTAGGTGTAGGTGAAATCTGCTGATTGTCCCACAGATTATTGGCACGGTTCCTTGAATGCATCCAGTTCTACGGTGTGGATTGTCCACAGTGCAATGGCGACTATCAGGGAGTGGAGTGTGGGTGGTATTGGGAATTTAAGTTGGAGTTCTATGAGGCTTCTGATCATTGCGGGTTCTTAACATATGCGCAACTTCCTGCTATATGGCTCTAGATGGAGGCATGCTTTAAGGTGGTGGTGCATGGTGCTATCCCCTCCACACACTGCACACGCTGCATGAAGAGCTTAGAGTGATCGTCTGTCTTGTAGGTTCTTCTGAGGCAACGCCAGGTAATTGCTCTTACCCTTGGCTGGATGAGCGGATGATGTGTTATCCTCCATATTGCCTTCTGTGTTGTGAGGTCATAGGGGATGTCTAAGGCATCCAAGTAGTCAATTATAGCAATGAATGGGGCCACGTCATGTGTGTCCCTTTGGGGGGTGGTCATCTGGTTTCCTTAGCGTGAAGTGAGCTCTGGTCCTTCCCTTCCCTGAAAGGTGCTTGTGAGAGTGTCAGTCCACCCTATGTGCTGAATGGTGCAGAGGAGCCGTTTGAAGTGAGGGGGGGTTCCATGTGGGCCCTCTGCATTGGGGCGGTTTGCAAGGTATGTGAAAAGGCTGGACAGGTTGCGTGGGTTGGATAGTTTGAGCGACTGCACTAAGTTGGCCCTCACCGCTCTAGATCAGTGTTACTGTGGGAAGTCTAGGGCTAGGACTTCCTCTATCCAGAAGCTCAATTTGCAGTTGGCTTGGACATAAAGAATATTAGGCCCATGCCTCTGCTGGATCGTGGGCCAAAGAGTGTTTCCACTCATACAGGTGGCCAGGACCCAGGCCACAGCCATCCATTGACAAGTGCGCGGACTGAGGATATGAATGTAAGCGATAAGGAGATTGTGTGGGTGGGAAACTACAGCATCCAAAGGATGAGTAAGTTGGTAACTGTTACTCGCCCCATTAGTCTTGGGGGATCTTCCCTTAAGGGAGGTGACGCAGGTGGATACCGCTGTATTAGGTTGTTCACAATTGTCTCATTGGCATACCCCCCTGTTTCAGCCATATCCCAAGGTGGCAGACAGGGTTTGTTGAAGTATTTGCTGCAAAGGGTATAATGAGTGGATTGATCCTTTGTAGGGGGCAGTGGGGGTTGGATATTGTGGCCCAGTTGTTAGTGTTATTTCCTATGACGATTATTTCCTTTTTTTGTTGAAAAACGCATTACTCACAATGGAACATTCCTCCAGGGTGCGTTCCAGTTGTTGGGAATCATTATTGTTAGCTATACCTGTCACACAGTCATCTGCAAAGGATAGTATCTTGACTGTTGATTGGCCTTGTGCAGTTATGCCTATAAGTCGTGAGTCAGTGACGTGAAGGAGAGGATCAATGCTGAAGCTATACAGCAGTGGGCTGATGGGGTCCCCTTGTTTGAGACCTCAGTGTGGTGTGATCTTGTTGGTAGAAAGCCAGGGCTGCATACAGCCATGGATGCGGATTATGTAAGGAGCATTTCCCAGTTTAAGAATCTGGGTGAGAGTTTGAAGGCGCTTAGGCATTCCTTCAGGTATGGCCAACTAACGCGATCATATGCCTAATACTGGTCTAGGAATACCAGGGTTACAGTTGCTTTGGACTGGCATATATTGGCGACAAAGTGTATATTGATCTAGATTGAATGCCCTAGTATGAACCCAAACTGATTGGGCGACAGGACTCTAGGAGGCTATTGTGCCTAATCTGGTGGCTAAAATTTTAGTTAATAGTTCTGTACCAGAGTTAGAGAGTGCAATTGGGCGACAGTTGGC
>JAKSZP010018173.1:0-11149 GCA_022478985.1 Massospora cicadina
GGCTCTCTACAAAATTAGGATTTAAACCCCTACCCACCATAGCTCTGGTAGAAAGTAGAATTGGAGACAATCTCACTCCTAATGAGCACCAAAACATCAAAGACCTCCTTGAGGAGTATTGCAAAGTTTTTTTCATCAGGACCAAATAATTACAGAAAAATGTCCGGAATAATTCACCAAATTGAGATCAAGGACACTCTATATATAAATCTCGGCCATACACAAATCTAAAGTGGAGGAAGCTCAAGTGGCCTTAGAGTTAAAGCTATTGTTGGAGCCCAGGTTACTTGTGCCTTCTAAAGGTCCGTGGGCTTCCCAGCTCCTATTGATTTGGAAGAATTATGGTGGCCACTGTGGTGTCATGGATTAATGCCATCTCAATTAAATCACAAGAAAAGATAGCTAACCATTGCCCATATAGATGATTCCTTACGCTTGATGCCATGTTCCCACTATTTTTATGGCTATGGATCTTGCTAGCGGGTACTGGCAAATTGATTTGTCACTGGAGAATAAAAAATGTGCCCTATTTTCAAGTGAAGGACTATTCAAGCCCACTCAAATGCTGCAGGGGTTATGTAATGCTCCTGCTAACTTCCAACGCGCCATAGACGAACTTTTAGGTGACTTTAAAACATTTGTGTTTGCTAGTTTATCTTAACAATATTACCATTTTTATAAGAACTTTTACCAAACACATAGAATATTTTTGGAAAGTTTTCAGCGGTTATGGCAAGCCTCATTGAAGCTAAAGCCATCAAAATGCTCCTTTTTTAGAGCAAGATAGAAATTTTAAAAAAGTGGCAGTCACTATTTCCCCACAAATCCTCGCATGACAAGCACGATGCAACCAGTACATCAACACTCCACACTCTCAGCCACTTTTGTCAGTGAAATACAGATTCCGCGTGTTTCTGGACATCCAACAAATGGCTTTATGGGAAAAATTTTGTGAAGATGTGCACACCTTTTTCCTGACTGCGGTGTATGTCGCACCTCACTCCATGTCACGCGGTTGGCTGGACCTAGGTTTTAAAAACAAAGAGGCAGCAGATGAGGCTGCTGTGGTTCACATAGTGGTCGACCTTCCCAAACGGCAACAGGTCATCAAAACTAAACGCACCAGATGGATGAAATCAAACCAAATTTTCCTCACGTTTGACTTTTTGCCTACTACAGTAAAACGTGACATTTTGGAGCAACACCTGAAAGATGGTCTCGCCATATATGGCGAAATACAATCTTTCAAGATGCAACGCTTCACGCTGATGCCACACCTGTGCACTGGCAAAGCCATCGCAGTCCTGACCCTGACTGAGGAGATCGTGAAGGACCTAACCCAGATCCCGCACTCAACTTTTATTGATATTGCAGGGCATACCACCCACCCATTCCGGGTAAGCATGGACAGCGCGCCCCCTCATCTGCACCCAATGTGATGCGTTTGGCCATAAGGCGCATGCATGCCCCACCAAGGAGGGCGTCACATTCCAAGAGCACCCCTCAGCGGCCATGGCCAGTGGAGAGGCGCACTACAAACCAACTGCAAGCACCAAAGAGGCTTTCTTGTGGGGAGCACAAGGCTGCTACCTACTGGTAAAGCCTATCTCCCTGCAAGAGCGGAAGAAGGCCAAGCAGGCCACAGGGCTGCGGCCAAGGAAGCGGCCAAAGCCACCACCGCTATCCCACACTCCCAACTCCAGGAGGACATTGAAACCTTCACGGTGGAAGCAACTCAGGAATCCATCAACCAATCAGATTGGGAAGCCCATGCCAATTGGGCCACTCAATCTGAGGATCCAATGAAGGAATCAATCTCACCCAATCATTGCACCCAAGCTCTGGTTGAAACTGACTTGGGACCCACCCCAACTGAAATTTTTTTTGATTTGCATAACGTTGCACTGAACTCATCCACACCACAAAAAATTTGTCCGATGTTGGGGAAACAAAAAGCGAAGGCTAAAGCCAATGAAACTCTTTCTGCAAAAATTAACAAAAATCCTGATAGCGTTGCTACTAACACCCGCGCTGCTGTGAAGGCCCATAGGGATCTAGAGGAGGCTGGTGGGCCCATGTGCCCACCCCCTTGCACCTAAGGTGCAATGGGGGAAAACTTCACTTTAGGGACGTTGAATATCACCGGACTCAAGGCCTCCCCATCCTGGGCTAGGAAACTGAGTTTTTTATAACAAAATTTACCCGTGGATATCCTGGCCATCCAGGAGTCCCACTGTCCGCGAGGTTCTGAGGAAGATTGGAAAACAATGCTCCTCCCATCCCTATCCTTTTGGTCAGAGCACTGTGGGGTGCTAATTTAGAAAAATAATTTTTAAATTTTTATCATCAGAAACCTTCCCCAATGGTCGAGTCCTCGTTGTCACCTTCTTGTGGGCCAAAGTGGTACACGCTATCATCAACATCTATGCCCCAAATGGTGCATGAGAGCGTTGGGAATTTTTCTCATCGGTCAAATCCCTCCCACTACCCCCAGACCCTTTCATAGTCAGCGACATGAACTGCTGGCTAAACACTCCAACAGACCGGTGGCCTTCCTCCTCCCATGCCCTCCAGGGCCACATTGAACTTTGCATTCTAAAGGCCACCCTTGGGCTAATGGATGAACTGCCGTGGCAAGCCACACTGCTTGAGAACATGACGCGCCCCCACATCCACAACGGCAATTAAGGTCCATGTCCTGCATCAACCTTATCCTTACGCCGGCAAAATTCTAACCCCACATATCCCACTTTAAAACAACAAAAATGGAATTCTCCGACCATCAACTGGTCTTGATAACCTACCACCTACCTGTCACAGCTGCTAAGGCCCCACATTGGCGCAAAATCCGCCCCTCTGAGCTCGCGTCGCCAGGATTTCCCATGTGGGTGGAATCAGCAACTTTGGCAAAAGAATTTGTTGCACCATTTTGCGTGAACCCCATTTCCACATGGGCAACTTTCAAAGATGATAACATCCGCCACTCTCGCCACCTCTCCTCCAGACGCTCATGAGCCACATCAGCTGTCATTTCACGCGCTCTGGCAGAGTTGGCACACCTGGAGTCCAATATCCCAGCTACAGGATACAGCTCTGCATGGGGCCAGAAGTGGGTGGAGGCAGCCGCCCACCTCAACGCGCTTGGAAGGCAACACAAACAATGGGTTTGTGTTCAGTACAGGGCCAAACGCATCACAAAAGGCGACAAGTGCACCGCACATTTTTTCAAGAATTTTTTGCACCACGCCAGAGCATGGCCTGCACACAGGTGTGAAGATCGGATGATTTTATTATGGATACGCCAGCTGAAGTGGCAATTGAAACACAAAAGTATTACTCCGAGTTGGTCTCTTTCTGCTAAGCATCACTTTTTGAAATTAATTCAGCCTGAAATTTAGCTCCACTAAAGAGATTTACAAAAACTATTAGCAAATATGACTGGAAACCCCGCAAAAGAACCCGCAGGCTCTGCCAAACGAGCCAGCACCACCCCCAAACGAACCAACCCTCAGTTACTCACCTTAGGGTCAACCAGAATCACCCGCTCTTAAGCAGCGGCCATGAAAACAGGCACCACCCCCAACCTGGAGCTACTTCAACTAGCGCCAGTTCACCTGATCGCACTTCTGCAACCTGCACACCTAACAGCTCTGTGTGCGCTGCCTCCCACCAACCCGCTGGGCCCCCTCCAACCAAGGAGGCCATCACCCACGCTGTTTCAATGGCGTCTGCTCAGTTGAATGCAACTCAGCCCATCCAGGCATTCACCTCCCCCATTGTGTCAGCTAATTCAGCCCCATCTATTATTGCTGACGCCGTGTTTCTGGCTCCCTCCATGAGGGGCGATACCCAGCTACCTGGCACCCAAACCCTCAGATGTAAGGTTGGATTAGCCGCACATTCTGGTTCACCAAGCACCAAATTGGGACAATCTAGTCTTCCCAATGAGGATTCAAATGGCCCAGATTTTGGAACTTTACACCAGTTCCAATCTCACCTGTCCCATTTAAACCCCGTAATTGGCACTTCTCAAGTCGGCACTTTATCTCCATATGCTGAAAATGACCAATTCACCAATCAGCCAGTGAGTTTTGCCCACAAAATCACAGCAAATACTGGGCTGAATTTACCCAAATAGATTGAGATGGTGATGAAACATCGCCCTCCTCCCAATTGGCTAGAGTTAATTCCAATCTGGATGGGCCTCCCCAATTTAGCGAGGCCCAACAATCCGCCCCTCAATTTAATATGACGCCAGAAACTGCTGTAACATTCCAGCAACAAAGGAACTCCGCAAACTTGTCCAAACCACCAGCTCACACTCAACCCACGATTGCAGCCCAAAGCAAACACAAACATACCAAAGGAGCCACTGGGGTGTGGCAAAAAACTCTGGCACCAACGCTACCCAAAGCTGATCACCGTGAAGTGGCGTTTATTGCTGATGTTAAGAAGAAATGGGCCGAAACTAGAGCGAAAAAAGCTCTACCTCGCTCAACCCTCTCCCACGCAATTCGCCTTTATTATGGGCGTAACCCTGTTGAATTCTATATGGAGGATTACTTCTCATACTTTGCAGCGATTGCGGAAACATTACCAATTAACACCACCATCCATGAATCAGTGGAGGGCCACTACATCGATGTGGGTTTCACTGAAGCTGCCCTTGCTGACCATGCTTCCACCCTCCAGGTCATTATTCCGCGTGGATCTCTTTGCATCTCCCACACACACTCTCACCTGGATAAAATTTCATGGATTACTTTTTCCAACCTACCAACGACTGTTGATCCTGAGTCTCTTAAACTGGCGCTCCATCGTGGTTTAATGGAGTTTGGGTCTGTTCTTTCAGTGGACTTTAGCGTCCCCTCTTACTATGCTCCCACTCAAAGAGCTCACACTGCTAGGGCGTCGTTCAACCCTCCCCCACTGTATCCAGCAACATTGAGGTTATTCCTCATGTGGCGGTAGTTGGGGCATGCCCTGAGATCTTTTTTGTCGACCTTGATCAGGCGCGCCCCCGGTGTCCATGGTGTAACGCCCTTGGACACTTGTATAGTGGCTGCACAACTCGAAAACAAGCCCTCTTAGCCACCACCCAGGGGCTTAAACCAGACCAAAAACGATCCCACGTGGCCGCAGCAGCAATTTCACAACCCACAAAATGGGTTCCCATTCAAGACTTGTCTCCTGAGGCCTTACGCCTAGCAGTTGAAACAGCTAACCCCACTATTGGTATGGGATACCTTCGCGCTCATGCCCCCCTTCCAGTGGGCACCCCCTCCAATCTTCCAGAGTCAACTACCTCTCTCACCAAGCGCAAGGCATCTCCCACAGAGTGCCCCTCGTCAGCCACCCCACTCAGGGCTCCGCGGCACCCCCACCAACCTCCACCAGCGATTTATCGCATCAACCCTCAGCTCCCAATGGAGCTATGCCCACCAGCATGGACTGGCAACCTGCGGCCTGCGGTAGAAGTGCCACCTCAAAGAGTCCTACCCCAACCCCACAGTCCATTTCGCGCGGATCCTTTGCAGTGTTGGAGAAAGTGAATATGGACTCAGACTCATCAGATGGGGACACCGCGGAGGTCACCATTGAGCACCCTCACATCCTTTCCCTGCAACGGAGCGGGGGCAGCATCCTAGGCTGGCTTACTGGGTCCTCCGCCCCCCACCCTCTCCTTCCCCTCAAAACCCTCGACGCTCCTCACGGATTGCAGCTAATAGTCAAGCTAAAGGACTCAAAACTAGCCGCCTCACAGCAGCAGGTTCAAGCGCTGGCAACACCCCAGGACATGGAGGGGAACATCTATGAGTCCCCATGGCAGCACCCTGGCCCTGCATTCCATCAACAAAAATGGGTTGCGGGACTTTAAGCGGAGAGCCTGACTCCTCCGCAACTTCAGGTCAGCACAAATTGACATCGCTGCCGTCCAGGAGCCCCATATCCTCCCCCACGAACAATCTGCATGGAATGAACAGTTTGGAGGCAACTCCTTCTGGACAAACCATGCCGCCCTTATTGTTTTGAATCCCCGGGTTAAAACCCATTCTTTTTCACAATATCTAGGTGGCCTTATACTGGCCAAACTCACCACTCCTGACTTCTCCTTCTTCGCTGCAAGCATCTACCTGCCTAATGCAGGTCAGGAGCAAAATCGGCTCTTGGAAGAGCTCGTCCAACTCAATCTACCACGGAATACAGTCCTCTTAGGAGATTTCAACACAAACATAAGTCGCGTCCGTGACTCTTACCCCCCTGCAGCAAAGAAACGCCCCGGATCAAGTCGCCTCTAGGATTTCCTTCACCTGAGTGGCTTTATAGATGCGCTTCCACCCTCCGCGTCTGGCCTAGGTTGCATGACTAGGATCCAGTATAATGGAGGAGCTTTCCAGTCAGCGTCAAGCATAATTATGGCACTGATTGGCCCCCTGCTAATTGGCCTCGTCTCCTCTCCCATCTCTCGTGACAACCATCTGAGTGATCACAGGTCACTCACCGTTGTCCTCATCACCACAATTAGACCGTCGCGTAGGTTCTAGCCTAAGGTTGCCCCAGCTCTTCTCAACAACCCCTTCACTAAGGAGAAGCTTTCTATGACCATCTGGGAGACTCTCATCTCCCCCCACCCCACCTGCTTGACCACAAGGCTAGATTGGCGGTGACCAAGGAGGGCATCACCCGCGTTGCTTACAACTGTGCCAAAGCCCAGATGACTGCAGCTCGCGCCAGAGTCAAAAGGGCGGAAGCCAGAATCAGACATCTAGAGCGAAACTGCCAGCCTTCGCCCTCTCCCAGATGGTTGGAAGACTGGGAAGCGGCGCAGGAAGCACTCCGTTTGGAGCTCACACTGCAGGAAGAACAGGCAGCAAACTTTACAACATCTCGTTACTATGCTCAATGGGAACGCCCCACCCGCTTCTTCTTTCAGAAACAGAAAGCCCGGTCAACAGCGCAGGATACTATTGCACTGAAGATTGGCACTACAACCACTTCAGATAAGGAGGAAATCACGCAGGAACTACACCGCTTCTACTCCAGCCTCTTCCATGCCACCCAGGTGGACCCATCAGACATCCAAGACTTCCTGTGGCGGGCTCCAGAGCCGCCCATTGACCCACGGGCTGATGAGGCTCTACTGGCGCCTATTTCCATCCAGGAGGTGATGGAAACCCTTCTGAAATCCCCACGGCTTAAAGCCCCAGGCCCAGACAGAATACCCTTCGAGGTGTGCCTTATGGAACCTGCAGTGATAGCCAGAACCCTCTGAGACCTCTTCGCTGCACTCTTGGTGAATGGCAAGGTCCTCCCCGACTCCAGAGGCTCAATCACGACCCTCATTCACAAGAAGTCATACCGTGAGAACCTGGCGAACTGGCGCCCCATAGCGTTGATCAACACAGACCACAAGCTCTTCAAGAAGCTTCTGGCCAACCACATCACCAAATGGGTGTCACCTCGCCTCTCCCCATCCCAGAAAAGTTTTATTCCGGGGAGGTCATTATGGGACAATTATAATGACCTTCACGTGACTTTGACTGCTAACTCTCGTAAGGTGAATGGCTTTGTGGCTCTCCTGGATATGGAGAAAGCATATGATCAGGTAGCCTGGAAGTATATTGATGCTTCCCTGGCGCTTCCAATCCCCCGCAGCTAGGCGCTGGATATCAGCGCTCTATGCTCAGCTCACACCAGAGTCCTGGCGCCAATGGGTTTTACAGTGGCAGTACCAGTTGGACGAGGTCTCCGGCAAGGGACCCCCTGAGCCCTATCCTTTTTAACATCACCCTCAACCCCCTCTTGGCCTCCTTACAGGACAAGCTAACAGGGAATTCTGGTCCCAGGTAAAGCCCCCCACACGCACCATGGCATTTGCAGATGACACTGCCATTGCATTTGGCTGCCCTGGGGATGTTGCCCTCGCTGCTGTGACCATTGAGAGGTACACCAAGGCGTCCAACGCCATGGTCAACACCTTCAAGACATCAGTTGTACAGGTCGGCTCCCCCACCTTCCCCCCACCATTTGGTATTGAACCTGTGCGCGGTACCTTCCGTCACCTGGGCGTTCTCACCAACCAACAAGGAGTTGCTCTAAAAGACAACGAGGACTTGCTTTTCGCAGCAGTTAACTCCAGGATTGCCAGCTGGAACCGGTGGCACATCACCCCCAGGGTCAAGCTCTGATGGCCAATGTGTTCCTCCTCTCCAAAGTCTGGTTCCTAGCGCACGTCTGCCCATTCACAGATGCCTTTTATACGCGGCTCAATGTACTCCTCCGCTGTTGGATCTGGGGCTCAAAACCATCCACCAATGGCCCTCTCAACCATTGCCTGACCCTGCAATGAAGGGGGCCTAGGGCTTCTGGACACGCGATCCCACTCCACCACAATCTTCCTGAAGCTCCTATGGCCGATTGTCTGCTGGGACGCGACCCCCATGCCCCAATGGGCGCCTGCCCTCCGCCAGTCAGTGTCAGCAGCTCTGGGTCTTCCTAGAGCATCTCTGACCTCATTAGAGGAGTGGCTCAAAAACCACCCAGGCCATCGCCTGAAACCATCCTCATCCCCCTACTGGAACCAGGCTCTCCTAGCCCTGAAACGAGTAGGCGCGCGGATCCACCATGCCTTCCCATACAGAAGGGAAGGCCCTGGCCTCCAGCCCCATCGCCATGCAATTGTGCACAATGGACAAGTTGTCACAACTCGCCTCAACCCCCAAGATCGTCCTCCCATATGCCCAAGACTCCTTGAGCTCCTCCCTCCCTCCGTGATATTTGACCTTAAGGAATTGTGGAAGGACGTCTATAACCCCATCCTGTCAGCAAAGGTGTCCAACACCTTATGGAGGGTGCTCCACTGTTCATACAGGACAGGGGACTGGACTGGCCCTACCTTCCAGCACCAAAGCTGCCCCCGCTGTGCGGAGCCTATTGATCCCACCTCCATCGTTTTTTCACCTGTCTAGGTGTCACCGCATTTTGGCCAAAGGCCCGTGCGCTCCTCCATGCTCAGCCTGGTCTGGACACCCTGTGCAAGACCTCATGTTTGAGCAGACATTGCCTGCTTGCCACCGACCCCTCCATGTCCTCGCCTATGCCACAGCCATCTGGACCATCCATAACTCCTTCCTTCGTGCTGCCTTTGACCAGCAGGTGTGGACCCTTCCACACATGAACACCCACTTTCAGGTACACTTTGAGATGGCCCTGAAGGTCTGCACTATGTCGCCAACCCTCCCCCGCTCAATTGTCACTGCAGCATGGCTCTGGCGCGCAAACCCCCTCCCTTTCTCGATGCCTCCTCCCTCCCCTTCCCTCGCCTCAGGCTCTTAGGAGCCCAGGAATAATTCAATAAACATCGATGAATCCCCCCCTTGGGTTGGGACCATCTAGTACTAAAAAATTACTCCGAGTTGTACCAATCCAATCCAATTCAGCCAGCCAAAGTGGCGGAATTTCTTGACTGATCCCACATCTGCACCATTTTCTGATACCCGGAAATAATGAATTTGATTACTCCAAACGAATTATGGACAGCCATTCACGGTGCACCAAACCAAAAATGCCCAGGCCCAGATGGCATTCCATATGAATTCTATATTAAGTACTTCAAATATATATCCCCACTACTGTTGGCCTCACTTAACCAGAGCCTTTTGGAAACGCGCCTCCTACCAGGAGGTCAAGAGGCCTTCACCGTCATACTCTTCAAGAAAGGGGACAAGCTAGACTTAGACAAATGGCGCCCCATTTCTTTAACTAACATGGATACAAAAATTTTAACCAAAATCATGGCTAACCGTTTAGGGATTGTAGAATCTGCCACCATCTCCCCAGAACAATTTGGTTTCATACCCAGAAGGTCAATTTTGGACAACGTACTCTCTGTGGCTAATGCATGCCAGTCTACAGCCTCTGGGGCACTTGTATTCTTGGACCAACAGAAGGCCTATGATAGAGTAAACTGGGAATACCACAGGGCCTGCCTCCATCAATTCCACTTACCCCCTCACTTCATCAACTGGGTGATGCTGCTCACGGAATCTGCAACAATGGCAGTACGTGGCCCTGGCTTCCTAACGAAAGTAGTCCTCCCTCAAAGGGGCTTGCGACAAGGAGACCCCCTTAGCCCACTCATATACAACTTCAGCCTTGACCCACTACTTCAAAATGCGAATGCCCAACTCACCGTGGTCCATGTGCTAGGCCAAGCCCCAGTCAAGATGATGGCGTTTGCAGACGACTGTGTGGTTGGGGTGTCTAATAATAAAGATGCACGCACACTTGAAGCCCTCATCCAATAGTATTCCCGGGTAAGTAACGCTGCACTGAATGCCTACAAAACTGAAATCATCCTCCTTGGTCGGTATCATAACTGCTGGGCCCCTGCAATCAGCGTTCAGCCTGGCCCATCTGCTCGCACACGCGCTCGCCCTCCCAGCTCACCCCACACCGCCCCACAGGTGCTCCCCTTTGTGCCACGCCCTACCATAGGGCCGGTCTGCCATCTGGGCGTGTGAGTGGAGGCAGGCGGATATGCATCAGCAGTAATGGAGAGTCATATTCTAGACAACGTGACTAAGCGCATCACCTCCCTCAGAGCCCACCCTACTTCCCTTACTGGCAGGGTCGTTTTGGCCAACTCTATGCTCCTCTACAAAGTCTGGTTTGGAGCCCACGCCATCCCCTTCTCCCCAAGCTTCTTCAAATCCTTTCATGCCCTGCTGCAAGGATGGCTATGGTCAGGTCTCCCTCCACCAGTATGATTAGAGGTCATGTTTGGCCCTCATCAGCATGGTGGCATGGGCCTGCTGACTTCAGAGCCCATGCGGCCAAGATCTTGGGTACCTGGATTGCGTCCGTCACTGCCCCTACGCTCCCCTCCCAACACTGGTCCCACGCGGCCCACTCTAACTTCTCCCGCGCCTTGGGCCTCACCAATCCATTGAGCCCCCACTCCCTGATGAAATACCTGGCTTCACACCCATCGGCCACAGGTCCTCACGGTACTAAAACCCACTACAAACGAATCCTCCTCTCCATGCGGAGCGCTGAGTGGAGAATTCATATTAGTGGACATACAACCCAAAGAGGCCGCCCCTCACCACAGTTCAAACAAGAGGTACAGGGGCTACCCATCCATTAT
>JAKSZP010018174.1:0-11103 GCA_022478985.1 Massospora cicadina
AGCGAGATAGCTCAAACATCTGTTCCTGCTGTGCGTTGTACTTGAGTTTCAGCGTAACAATTTTCACTTGGAGTAGTTCCCCTTTTGATTCGCAAGCATGTAGTAAGATATTGGTGTCCTTGGCCCATTTTCCCAGATTGATCATTTCATCAGATAATGAATGAAGTGACAAGAGGGGATCAATTGGTACCCCATTGGGGGTTAGGTTACACTCTTGGGCCAATTTAGAGAACTGTTCATGCAAGTGGTTCATCATGTTCAAGATAGAGTCAGTTTGCTGGTAAGATCCTGAGTGCCCATCAGCGCTTGATGGTCCCTGAGGTCCATCCATGCCTGGGGGTCCCTAAGGCCCTACACTCCCTGGGGGTCCATGGGGCCCATCAACTCTGGGATGTCCACGTGATCCTACACCACCAGGTGGCCCACGAGGTCCTTCAACACCAGGAGGGCCAATATTCCCAGAGGCTTTCTCTACTTCATTAACCCAGAACTGAATTCCTGAGTACATTTGTTCCAATTGGAAGAGATGGGTTCTTATTTCCTCCTTTATTGATTGACTACGCTCAGAGAGTTGGGAAATACCCTCTCTTCATTCTCTCTGAATCTCCTGAACTTTCTTGGGAAACTGTACATCAACAAAATTGGACATTCTATAATCGAGCTGAATGAGCTGCTGTTGTACTTCACTGAGGAAGGCCTGATTACTAATGATAGCATCACAATTATCTCGGCTAAACTCAGAGGCTGACTTAGAAATCTGGAAATATAATTATTCAAGGATTGGAGTCCTTCTAGTACATTGAGCATCCCTTGGTGGTTCATTCCAACTACAGGTAATAAATGGTATAAGGTAGTATGTATTATTTGGTACAAATATAGCTCAAGGGCCAATTCCTGGCATTTGAGAGGTTTTCAGCACTTCCCGCACTATAGAAGGTACTGCATTAGATTGAGATTGGGTAAAACGGATTCCAGGGATTAAGGCCCCTTCAAACAATTGATTAATAATATTTTATAAAGCCTCAGGCGGTATTTGAAAGTCTGAGGTAAAACTTAAGTTAGGACCATAAAGTTTCAAGTTGGCCCAAAATTCCAATGTGGAGGGTAATCTTGGGATTTGGGCTCCAGTTGAACGGACCCATCATAAAATACTGCCTTGCTCTTGGTCTTGAGCTTCATCAGGCATAAAATGAGAATCCGTAGTAGTGATAGACTATGTCACTGGTGCGTAACTTAGAGTGCCCCTATAGTGAGCACCAGTCTGGAAGTTTTGAATTACACTTTCAATGAGGCAAGTTTAATCTTAAAGTTACACTGGGTGGATTCTCCAAAAAGGCGATAAATTTAAATGAAATACAGGTTATAATTCGACCTAATTTTTATTTTTGAAAAGAGGGGATCTTTATAGACTTTTTAACGGTTTTTAATCTATCATAGTGAATTAATCTCTGCGCAATCAAATCTTCAACCAATTGATCAGGATTAGATTGGTTGTTAACTTTGATAGTTTGCGATATATTGTTTGCTCCTTCTGATGATGTCAGGGGAATTGATGAAGTGGATTTTTTGGAGATATGAGAATTCAGTGAAATCCTGACAAAGTTTTTACTGGAATCAGGCTCTCCTTGCACTTAAGAGGTCAGGAGTATGGGTGAACCAGCCTTTCCTTATAAATGGAGTGGCCCTGGGATCAGCCCCTGGCATTACACCCTGGTCCACAATGGGAGGATTGTTATCTCCTACCTCCACCCTTTGGACAGACCCCCTATGCGGCCTCGTCTCCTGGAACTTTTACCCCCCTCTGTGGAATGTGATCTCAAGGCGCTCTGGAAGGAAGTTACCCATCCTGTTCTCTCAGCAAAAGTGTCAAATACACCGTGGCATGTTCTACACTGCTCATACATGACAGGGGATAAAACTGGTCCCACCTTTCAGCACAAGGGTTGCCCACGATGTGCAGAGCTGACAGACACCCACTTCCACCGCTCCTTTACTTGCCCCCTCATAGCCCCTTACTGGAGCAAGGTCTGCGAACTCCTGCAAGAAGAACCCTGGGTAGCGCACCCATTTCAGGACTTCATGTTCAAACTCTCACTCCCCAATTGCTCCCAATCATTAAGGATCCTGGCATTTGGTGTAGTGATATGGACTATTCATAATTCATATCTTTGCGCCGCTTTTGGCTCCACTTTGTGGACGCTGCCCCATATGATTACTCACTTTCAGGTTCATTTTAGGATGTCTCTGAAAGTATTTACCATGTCACCATGGACCAATAGGTCAGTTCAAGTGGAAACCTGGCTCTGGCTAAGCTTTCCCCCACCCTTTCTTGCCACCTCCTCTTACCCCTTCCTTTTCCTCAAGCTCTTAGGAGCTCAGGCGTGATTAAATAAAAATCGGTGTATTTCCCCTTTAGGTTGGGACCACCTAGTGCTGAAAAAGAGGCTCAAATATGTATGAATACTCCCCCCGCCAATTCTTGGACTTTGCGCTGTTGGTCTTCAGTGAGATCTTTTTAATACTGGTGTTGACCAGGGCCACTAACAGGGGCATCTCCAAACCAGAGTCCCTTAGACTCCTAAAGCTATGGACATTATCAATAGCCTCTACTGGTAGGAGCCGGACATAAGCGGCGGTACTGTTTGTGCCTACTACCCTAGGTCAGTTGGTAAGGTTAGCTAACAATACTGATATAGATCCAGCTTATGCTGAATCTAGAAATCCCGGGTAAGTTAGGACCTCCTTAGTATATATGTTATCTAGGTATCAAATTTCCAGAAGGTATCCAGAGGGGATGTTAACATGAACCTGGGTGTCAGCAATGATTTGGGACTTCAGAGTTATAGTGTCGTCCTAGGTAAATAGATCGGCATGCCTTCTTGTCCATCAACATCAGGTGAGAGCAGCTGGACTCAAGAGCCCCTTATGTGGTATTTGAGTCAGTCAATTTGGCTCACACTCTCTAGTAGGTAAGCTCAGCCTTGACCTCCATTTTAGAGTCACAGGAAGGTTCAATGATTAGGTGGACCCAATGCTCCAGCAGAGATAAGAATTCTTCATTGTAATGTACTACCGCCAAGTAGTCTTAAAGAAATTGAGTTCCAAGAATAATGTCATAACTTGGGTTATCCAGCGCAATGACAGGGTTATTTACATAGAGCTTCTTAAATAGGATAGGCAGAGAAGAATAGGCTTCTATAGATTGGGTACATTGCGGACCAACTTTGCCATATTCCATATATTGTAGCAAGTATGGAGCGATCTTAATGCATCTCATCAACTTGACAAGATAACATTCACAGGGGAACCACTGTTGACTATGGAGAGCACCAAAATCTTTGAACTTGAACAGAAACACAGGTAACCAGACTTCTAAACTGAAGAGGTAGTGTGAGAAACATGGTGGAGTCATTGGAAGACGAGTAATCAGTATCAATTTTTTTATTATCAATGGGTACCAAAACTTCTTCTTTAGGTACAATAGCTCCAGATTCATTCGAGGTCATGGATCATTCTTGAGGTGTGGTAGAGATGTCAGCATAAAGCCACGTCCTTCATGATGAAAGCCCTTTTCCCGCCTCATTGGCAATTCATTTTTAACATGTTTTATCACTGTGTTGGAGGCCATTACATAGGTGCATTGGGGTTGAGGATTCTTCCAGCTTTTGGCCACATGGACCTGAGAATGGCTGGATGAACCTGAAGAGGTAGCCTTGGAGTGTAGGGTCAACAAGGAGATCTCGTTATTTGCTTCTTTGATTTTTTAAAATGCATATGAAACCGTTCTTTTAGTTGAATATAAGCATTTGAACCTTTGGATTGGATCCCAACGTGGAGAAGACAGTGGTTATGGTGTCGTCCAAGGTAATATGATTGGTGTTAACCAAGGGTAGCGCTTTGCATAGAAGCAGCTAAAAAATTCTATGGGGCTCTACCCTTTATTCAGGAGGATACCCACGGATGCTTGTTTTTGATTCGCCAGGGTCTGATTACTGAAAAATCTTGAATTAAGGCCTTTTGGACCTGTTCTCAGGTGTTTCATTTTTTTTCAAGGTGTGAGTCATTATCCTTTAGGCAGTGCTGTTAAGTTAGAAGTGTATATGTTTCACTTTCTTCTAGTTGTTGGCCTCTTCCATAAAACTCTTGTAGGCATACAGGAAAGAGGCAATAATTTTCTGGCCAGGGGTGAACCTCTCCTCAGAAACTAGGTTTAAAGTTAGTTATAAGAATAGCAAGGAGGTTATTAATGCCAGAATTGGTGCGGGTTTGGAGAACTTGGTCTCTGCATAGTTGTGGGGGACCTGATGGCCCAACCGTTGTCTTAGGTCCTTGAGGTCCTCTTGGACATTATCCCAGTTCCGGTTGAGGGAGGAAATGGAAGCCTTGTGGGCGACCTGCTCCTTTAGGGCTTGAATATTGGCGCCTTGAAGGAGAAGCTGGCCCTCAATGGTGGTCACCAGGTCTTGAATCATTGACAGGTTTGTTCATGCTGA
Organism: Massospora cicadina; assembly: GCA_022478985.1. NCBI lineage: Eukaryota > Fungi > Entomophthoromycota > Entomophthoromycetes > Entomophthorales > Entomophthoraceae > Massospora > Massospora cicadina. The sequence continues at coordinate 4,494 of JAKSZP010018174.1, forward strand.
GAGATGCGGCTATCCATAAGCTTGGTGAAGGTGCTAAAGTTATCCATATCATCTGATAATGCTTCAATGGAGACCTTAGGGTTGAGGGGAACTCCGTCTAATCATTTACATCCCTGGTCTACATTCCTGATTTGATCCCATAAGGCAGCTAGGGATTCCAGAACATCCTTCTGCCAAGGGTCGTCAGGGTCTCCAAGAGTAGGCGCCATGGGGCCAGAGGGCCCTTGAGGCCACTGGGGACCTTCCAGTCCTTCAGATACCTCACGCCCCTCAGGACCTTTGGGCCCTCTAAGCCCACCAGGTCCTTCACTCCTAGAGGTTTAGCTGCAAGAGACCAGCTCTTGATAGTGTTGTTGAAGGGTTCATACCAGATCTTCAACTTGATGAAGGCTCTGTTTCCAAGCAGCCTTGAGGAGTTAGATATTTTGATGCATTTTGTCTTTGAGGTAGCCAGAAATCTACTATCCAGTACCACGATTTGGCCTCAGGCTTCATTTATTAATTGTTAGATATTGACAATGACCTCTTAGTTGTCATGGACAAATGAGGAGGCTGTGTTATAAAAATTGCTGAGATAGGAGTGTAAGATTGAGTGAGCTCTAGTTGTTGAGAGACTTCATGATGGTGCAACCTGTATAACTGTAGGAGGTGATGAATAGCTGGATAAACAAAGTTCCATAAATAGCGCTTGGTCACCAAGATCATTTCTCCTGCTGGTAGCTGTGCTGAGGTATAAAGATTTGCATGGGGAAAGGGCACTGAAGAGACGCAAGAGCAGCTGAAGTGGGCACCCATGGAGTAAATGCCATTTATTTAACTGTTAAAAATGCTGTCAAGGTTCTCATACTGAATTTGATACTAAATTCTGTCAACTGTGGGCAAGGAAAATTGGAACGTGGCCCAAAATCTAAACTTTCAAGCTGTATGGGTGGCACTTAATACCACAAGGTTATATCCATCAAAAAACGCTTTTTGACTGATCAGCAGATTGATTTTTGTGACTGCTAGTATTCTCCATTATTTTGATAAACATTTTCACTTAGGACAGCTCAGAATCCCCTGTAGTGAGAACCAATTCTCTCAGTATTACAGTTTTCTTGACTGTCGCTGAAGTCTAAAGGTGGACTTGATGCCGAAAATTAGTGGTGAGGTCAATAAAAGCGAAAATGAAAAGAATTTAGACTATTTTATTGAGTTATAAAGTGTCAATATTTATAGGGCGCATGGGGACTTGGTGTCTTAGGGTCCTTTGTGACAAAGTACAATTAGGAGCTTTTACTGCCTTCTGGATCAACTTCCTGCTTGGCGTCCTCATTGTTCTGCATCATCCTCATGACCGCAGTGGTGGGCGCGGCGCCTCTTGTGATTTGGGAAGTAGGGACGGGATTTCTGAAAGTGATTTAAACAATTCTCATATGCATGATGCTTCATGATCAAATCTGGTTTTGATGACTTCAGGGTAAAATTATGTTTGCACTGGTTTGAGAGTCAATCTGTCAAGGCTAAATTTTGGAACAGCGATTTCAGATCGCTCATTGTCAGATTCTGTTGTTTGACCCAAAAACCCCTTTGACAACCATCATATTGGGCCTATTATCCTCCCAATGGTTGAGATAATACTCTAATTATCAACTTAAAGCCTATTGCAACTACACAGCTTGGGTCAACTATGTCAATGTCAATTCAATCCAAATCCTCTATCAAGAGCTCAGGCCAGATACACTTTCAGATTATGGTCAATTGTCACTGCCCCAAAGCTTGGCTATTTAGTCCTGACTTATTGAACTAATATTATTAATTATCATAAGAAATTGTTTAGGGATCAACATGAAGATAACGTCTATTAAACAGATGGACAATTAGACATTAAAACATAATCAAATCACCACCCTCAGGCAAATTTTGTATGTCAATCTTTGTAATTGGCATGATAGCACTTGCACATAGGCCACCTAAATGGGAGTACCTAGTGCTATAGAGAGAGGCCTGCTGACGTCCCAATTAGGGGTGCGTCATTTACACTAATCAATTCAAAAATTTCACAGAAGATGTAACTCGTCAGCAGTATGACAAAACTCAAATCAAGAGGATCCTAGGACCATTTGAACATCTTATTGTTATTTTTGTCCCTGAAACTCCTCCCAATTTTGAGAGTATTTTGCCACTAATAAACCTAGCAATAGGTCTCAGTCATATAAGTTCAAGGGCTGAACTGAGGTGAAAAATAATCTGTTGAAATTGCATGCTCAAATGTGGCCAAAAGATACCCTAGAGGTATATGTACCAGCTCCTGGCCTAATGAATAATTATCATAAAAATATCATCTAATAAAGATATATTTTATTTTTTCATTCCTGGTTTTTATCAGAATCCTTTTTATGGAGAGTTTTGACAAGCTGGAAGTTCCAAACCCACAGCCTGTAACTTTTCTTGCCTAAGAAGTTCCTGTTTATAAGGGAAAATTAAGCCCAAAATCAACCAGATAAGTCGATGTTATTTTGATACGCCTAGTGAGTTTCCAAAAAGTCAAAATACTGTAAGCCACTGGCAAAATTGAGGATCAATTGGCTGAACTTCTCCCCTGATCAAGCGTGCAGAATCTTAATTATCAAGCAAGCAATCTCTTAGAATTTAACACTCATATTCTCAAATAAAGGCATCAAGTATTAAGAGAACATTATGTGGACACTAGTTCAGATACAAATTGAGGCTTACTCCAATTCTCTTGAAAGGAAAATGAGGTAATGAGAGCAATACACTAAGGAAAGATGAGTATTACTTATATTTAAGGTGGGGATATAGTTTTATATTATGTTAACCGTGGCTTTTGGAGGACAAACAGTATGTAACATGTCTGGAAAGAACCTTTTGAGATTATAGAGCGGAAATCAATAATTGTATAAATCATAAAAGGCTCCTCCTAAGGATACCTCATAAACAGATTATGCTCCAGTTATATCAGAAGTATTGCAAGTCATTGGCCTAGAGATGTCAAATACACAGCTATCTAATATTGAATGTGGTTTTCTATATCTGTCAAATAAAGGGTTAAATGGTGAGACACCTAAATTGAACAATCATAAGAAATTAACTAGAAACTATTTTACCAATACTAAATTTGACTAATTGTTAAAAAAATATTAAAATTATATTTATTTGCAATTTTAGCAATAATATGAAAACTATAGACCAACTATTGATATTGCCAAATGAATATCTCCCAGATTGTAGATCTACCAAATTGTCAATCTGCTGGATCTAATTATAAATTGGCATCATTCAAAATGTCTCTGTTTTTTAACTCTGATGATTACAAAACTGATGACTCCTTTACAACTTAGCAGTGTTTCAACATTTCAAAAATCCTAATTAGGGGTTAACTGAGGACTCTAAGGAAGATGCGGTATTTTATGCATTTCATTGTGCTGAATTGCAAAGATATTTTTAGAATTTATACAGATAAATAAGGAGGTGATTTATAGATTATAAAAGAAGTCAAGTTCAAGTACAAGTTCAAGTTGAAGATTCAAATTAGATAAACATCATTTTTTAATCATTTAGCTTCAGGCTGAGTTTATATATCAGAACTGAGGTTGAAAAATATACTATTATATTGGATGTCTCTTAAGAGCGCACCTGAGATTACAGGAATAGATATGCTTTATCAAGGGAACTCTAAGCTCTAAAAACCACGTGGAGTACAATTGAGATTACACCGTCTTCAAATCTGAATATATAATAAAAAATATATGTTCCACTAATACTATATCCAGAATGGGTACTATGTCATCATTTAGAGATACTATGAGAGTGCAAGAGAGCCTTGACATTTACAACAGTCAACTTAGACCATATTTAACACACAATTTGATAGATGTACTAAGGTAAGGGCCTTTAAAGAGGTTAGAGCACCATATGTAAAGTTGCAAGTCCATTGGCTGGGAGACCTCTCAACAAAGAAACCTTTGATTAGAGCAAAAGTAATTCCTGTTATAACCGTTGTTTGAACTATGGCTTATATGTTGCTCACTGGTGCATTTTTAAATCAGAATTTTTTAATTATTTGCAGGAAAATATCACTCTCTACTGCGGGATAATTATTCTCAGAGGGATTTTAGAGTTCATTTATAAATAAAAAATAATATACTTGAATTAAAACTTCTTGCTATCAATCTGCTCACTTTTGGCCAAATCATAGTTTGAAATTTAGTAAAAAAGCTTCACTCATCGTCACCCTATTAAAGTTACCTATTTTAATGCGTTTGACGCCCACTGCCCCAAAGTGGGGCAGTGGTGCGCCACCTCCTAATGTTTTTCATCCATTGCCAAAACGTGCTCAGGCTAGTTCAGTAGCCCTCCAAATTCTTCAGGACGCTATGTCCCATCTAAGGACTTAGCCTTACATCTTGCCTGAACCCAGGCGATGCCACGTTGCCCCCCTTTTTCTCCCCTGGAGCAACATGCAATTTGGCCTTTGGGTTGAATATGGTAAGTTGTTCCCCTATTCAGATAAAGCTATTATTGAATTAGCCCAGGCTGTTATGCAGCCTAAAGGCTTCATTTACTTCCGCCCCTTCAAGGGGTATTTTGATCTTAACTTCTCAAGTGAAGCTGATGCTGCAGTAGCAGCTACCATCCCCCTGGTGCTCTAGGGCTTTCCCCTCCCAACTACTCATACCCAGTTGCCCACTGATACCACTCTTGTGGTTCAGTTTGCAGGCCTCCCTACCCACCTACCACCCTAAATTATTTTTGAATGAAATTATTGCTGGATTATCAGAATATGGTTCCAATCCCATAATACAATTTGTGGTTCCCAAGGGAGCCAATAGCCTCGCACGCCCCAACGCCTTCATGACTATTCATCCAGTATCACCAGAATAGCACTCTCAATTCCCCCTTGCACCATTATCCCCTCTGCCCCAGACCATCCTTTTTGGGCTCAAGTGGATGGAGGGCGCACCATTTGCCCTAACTGTTTTGAACTGTACCATTTGAAGCGGCGCTGCCCCTCCATCTCACAAGCTTTGGCATCCACACCTGACTCTTTGCATGAGAATCTCATAGCCAGTCCAATAAAATTCTTTGAATGAGGCACTATCTTTCCCCCCTCCCCAAAGTGGTATCCACAGCAACCACTGAATCAACAAACCAAAAATTATCTCAACAACCTTGTTAATTTCTCAGCGTCTGGGTCCGCTGACGCCAGGTTAAATTTGCACAGGGTATAGCCACTGAGCAACCTAATCAAACAATATGAGGATCGCCGATTCTTATAACAAAACTAAATAAAGTATATATGGAGCTATTGCCCCTTATTTCTTCCTTTATTTTTAGATGCTTTGTAGACCGTTCTGCGCTTCCTTCTTCCTCATAAAGACTCTATTCTTTAATCTTCCATCAGGCTCTTTATATCTCAATTCCCCAGACAGCTGCATCCTCAGCTTGGTATCTTCTATTCTTCTTCCTTTTTTTGAGTTGCTCTCATTTGTATCAAATCTCGGCGTGATTCCTCTCAATTCGCTGAATGTTCTCATTTTGCTAGATTATAATTTGTTTATCCCCTAATTGTAAATCTCAAGACTCATCTTGATTCCCCTGTGATCCACCAATATGGGTAGCATATCGTCCAGTCATATCATCTTCCTGACATTACCCCTCCTTTGACTGGACGATCAGCTCTTACTGTTTGTACGCTCTAAGGAACTTAGCATGGACTCGGTCGATAATCTGACCCCCAACAGGTTCCTTGATTGTGTAGACATCCATATCAGTTTTTGATAATCTCAAACGGGCCAACCCATATGTTGGAGAGCTTATTCTTTCATCTGAACCCATGCTGGTCGTGTAATAACACATAATCCCCTTCAGCAAACAATGGAAGTCCGCTCTGGCGCTTCTGGTTGGCCACCTGGTCAAGAATTTTCTTAGCCAAACTGATGGAGTAGGCTTCAGTTTGCAACTTGATCAATGTATCCATGAGTTGCCTCAGATATCACTGAGGGTAAACACCACCAGTGTCATCTACACACGATTATAGAAAGGCAGGCAGAGTCAGATGTTGTCCATACAGCAGCTGAAAGGGACTCTTACCAGTGGCAGAATGATAGCTAAAATTATAAGCAAACACAGCGGTAGGTAGAAGAGCACTCCATTCTGAGGGCCAGTCCGTTATCAATTTGCAGAGTATGTTCACTAGGGTTCCGTTGACCCACTCCACCATCCCATTTGATTTCAGATGATAGGGGGTGGTCAAAACCCCACAGATTGCCATCAACTCATTCAACTTTGGCAGGATATGTGAAGTGAAGTTGGTTCTGTTATCCATCAGAATGAACTTTGGGCAGCTGTGTCGCTGTATAACACACTCCATAATAAACTTGGCAGTGGTGACCGCGCCCAAGTCGCTAGTGGCCCTGGCCTCCACCCATCGGGTCAAATGATTGATGGCGACAATTATATACTTGAATTGATTGGCACTATTCTGCAGAGGTCCCTTTACATCAATGGAAATGGTGTGCCATGCAAACCGGGGCTTCACTAATTGATAGGTGGTTTCCTTACGGAAAGGTTTTTCAACTTGACATTGATGGCAACAGCTGATAGTTTT
>JAKSZP010018175.1:0-11041 GCA_022478985.1 Massospora cicadina
AATTTTGCAAATTTTTCAAAATTCTTGAGAGCAAAGCCAAATCAATACTACCAAGTCAGGCTCTGATGACTTAAATTGACCTGTTCGCATGGCAGGGGCAGGCCAGATTTGTCTCAGGAGGCAGGGGTCCATGGATCAGATTGGTTGCAATTCAAGCCAATCCCTTAACTGGGGTATTTGTATGATCCAAACTCCCTGGATCTGTCTTGGAGCGTTGGGCCAGGTGATCTGAGTCATTCAGAACTGGGTTTGTGATTTGAGCTGTATTCCAATCTGACTTCCAAAGCAGGACAGCCCAGACCAGCTCCCCCAGTCCAGAAATTACTGGCTAGGCTCCAATGTTGGGAATTGCCATTTTCCCAAATTTTGGCCATGGCTTGCCTGGGGAGTGGTTGGACCCGGCCCTCTCCATGCCCCTAATGTGCGCCATCTCCCTGCAGACTCCTTCAATCAACCTTACCTGGATTGAAGAGGGGGAAAGAGGTGGGAGTGGGATGTCTTTGGGTAAAAAAGCATTCACTCGAGTGCTCATCTATCACATGGGCTAGGTCGCCCAGCTGTGACAGAGGGTCCACAGGAGCCTTGGGGCCCCTTTTTGTCTGGAAGGGGTGCTGAACCCTATCCAGATGCAAGGGCTGGTCCCCAAGACTTACACTATCACTGACTAGAAAATTAATGTGTTCAAGGTGTATAAAATGGCCACATCTGTATAAAAGTTATTCTGATGATTGCAGACTATACATGGGCTCAATTGCTTCAATCCACGACTCTAAAATCTTCACTAAAATTAGGTCTAGTGGTATGTTGATTTCTATAAAGATTTTTTCATGAAGTCAAGGAATTATAGGATTTTCTAATGGCTATATCTATAATACATATTACTGATTAAACCTTTGCAATAATTACAGGAAACGACTGAAGTCAAATTCTTATTGAATTAATCCTTGATTTCAGTTTCTAGATTAAGGCAAGGCAATATAGACAATTAAAAAAAAGTTGGTTATTTGATGGTGGCTAGGTAGTAACCAAGTGCTCTAATTGGGTGAGGCAAAATAAACCTTGGAGTCTGATGAATTATACCATTATTGGTGATAAATTCATGATATGTGGAGTTCCTAAAATCACAGATTTTAAGGCTCCAAGAGGGTCATCTTTGTTGCTTCAAGGGTCAGGGTCATGGGGCTCTGAGCAAGTTCCTACTGGATCTTCAAGAGTCATAGTATTGGGACAGCAAGAGGTTTTTTGTTATAACTCCCAGAATATGAGTATTGGAGCTTATAAGTCTAGTTAAAATAGAGTTAAATAAAATTTGATATCAGAAGAAGAGCTATTTTATTAATTTCCATATATGTTAGGCTGGCCCTAAACTAATAAGTGTTTTAATGATATTTATCACAGAATAGTTAACTTAGTCATTCACACACTTAATAAATGATAATTTTATCTGAGATAACTTCCTAACTTAACTGAGCTTAGAGGTCTAAAATATTTGTATTATCTTTATGTTACTTTTTAATTACATATTTATATAAATAATCAAGGTGGGTTAACCTTTGGAAAAACATACTGCACCCAGATTTTTTAGCCAGCATAGGTTTCAAACTTGTGTTGAACAAAACCTGCACTAGAATGGAAGCAGTAGTTACCCTGCCAGGCTAACCACCTTTAGTTACATTTTTTATAGTTGCAGATGTTTTTAACTGCTTTCTTGTCTATAATAAGGTTTTTAGAACTTAAAGTCAAGTGCTTTAATTTTTAGATCTATATTTGAAGTATGAGTCCAAAAATTTTAAATTCTGCTCATCATTCCTTTTTATAGTTTTAAGTGGTTAAACATTATTCTTATCTTGCATACTCTTTTTGTAGATTAAGTATCAATAAAAGCTTATAAGTTATCATGCTTAACATAATTAGTATATCCTTATTACAGCCTGTAGAAACTTATGGGTATTGATTACTTTTGGCCAATCTCCTATAAACTTATTACTTGCACATGTTCAGGTTTTGTTGAATCTGTCCACGTTGTAAAGTATTTGATATGAATAATTGATAATAGTATGAAGACTATTATCTGTAGTTTAATGGAATTCTTAGGTCTTGGCCCAACGCTCGGCCAGTATTTCCACTCAAAATACTTGTGATGTCTTAAAAGAGGGATTTGTTCCCTCATACCGTCTACCCCAATCTTCACTTAGATTCCTATTAACGGTTTCTCCAGTTCAACACACAGTTGGCAGCAATCCCCCCAATTGATTCCACTTCTTCTTTGGATCTCCGCTCAGATCTTTACTCTTTTCCTTAAAGAGTCTCCTAATTATTGCACACAGAATTAATATCCCTGAGAAAGATCAGAACAAATGAATGCTGATAAAGTGCACTGAGCTGGTATATCTACTATATTCTTTACTAAGCTCTGTTAAACTCTGTACTAAACTATGCTAGTATATATAATGTATACTCTGTATTACTTAAAACCATATACTGGATAAAAACTATATGTTTATTGGTGAATTATAGGGAATTTTTAGTGAGGAATCAGCGCCCAACCCTTGGTTGACACCTCTTTGATGAAACGGCAGCCGTTACCATTGAATCACCCATCCTTGTCTCAGCAGAAATGGTCTTCCCATCCTGACTAGGATTCTGTCATTGGACATCCTCAAGATCTAAAATGGAAAGAGTTGGAAAATGTGTCCCTAACGTTTTCCTCTTAATACAAGCAAACCAACCATATTTGGCAAGTGACCTGCTTAGGTAATGGGACTTGTTACCCATCAAGGCAGGTCATGAACCACTTGATCAATTTGCTTGTTGCAGGTGGAATCACTCGCCTTAAAATTTACTCCTTAGATTCCCAATCAGTTGGTGATGAAACCTGACCAATCCAAATTGGTACACCTGATAGTTAATCACTATCAGATGCCCCTATTTTGTCAGCAACTCTGCCCAACAAGATCTTAAGCAATCATCCAGATCAATCCCCGATGGATCTGGCCAGGCAACTAACCTAAAATCCCTAAAACATAGTTACCCCAAAATTATGGTAAACTAATTTCCAATTCACCTTGCATTAGAGAATTATCCCCTAGCGATTCTTGATAATTAAGCTGGTTGGGAATATGGGCAAAAATCCCAACACATCCCCCCTCTTGCATTATATTCCATCAAGAAAAGGACTGGATCAGGAGCCTACCACTTCGGACACTTGGTCAAATACTTCATTTGCTCAAGTGGAATACAATCACCAGTACGCAATACTGCTCAGGATGACCTTCAGCATGTGGCTTTCTTCTTCTTCCTCCTTGCTACCACCTACTCAGAGCGTGGTCCCACGATCTACTGTTGTGCTGGGCTGATCGATTTACTCATGACAATACTAATTTTGGGATCCAGTTTTCCCCCTGTCAGGGCATATGACCCACTGTCATATTCAGGATTCTTGGTCCGGTGTCCTTAATTTCCTGATTTTCTCCTTGTCCTAGACAGGAGACTCTTGCCATCAGTGTTTGTTTTATTGCCCAGCTAAGAATGCTTATTTATGTTCACCCTTGTTATTTTCTTCTCATAACTCTTTGCTCATATCATTTTTAATTCTTCTCTTGAGAGCTTATCCTATTAATTTTGAGATTAATTTCTCTGAAATTGGAGCTTAATTGATTGTAGATTACATAATGTTGACTATCATATAAGTCTGACATCCCCCCTCTCGTCCAGCTCATATTTTGAATTCTGAGTCGTGGTACCAACAGCTGCTCAACAGTTTGTCTGATCAAGATCTTTGGCTCTTCCAGCAGAAGAGTTGGTCTGTATGATGAAACCTCTTCTACGGTCCTTCCAGGACTAATATGTCTAGTCTGGCACGAGTGGCTAGTCCCTCCATGGAATTACTGGAAACAGTAACCAACCCTTCTGAACCAGGCTAGCAATCATCTCGAACAACTCTTGACTGATTCTTCCTCTGTCATTGATTCCAGAGTTAGACTTTGAAACTCTCCTGGATTTGGCTCATTTTGCAGATGTGCCGAACATCATCATTGATTCTCCTGAGGTAATGCCCTTTGCTCTTGATCATTCCTTCCTCGCCAGGTCAGACTTGCTTCCTGAGTTCCTCTTCTGAATTGGTCAATACTACAAACCAGATGTCTTGGCCACTGAACTCACCATTGGCAACAGCATTCATTTTGAGCTCCTCTATGCAGATTTAAGGGCCCAAGTCACTGAGGCTTTATCCATAGTGCTGAATTCTTCTGACCTTGAGAACACCCTAGATTAGGATATTGCCGCTTATGCTCTTCATTTTGGCAGCCAAGCTCTTTGAAGTTGGGCCACAAAGCTTCCAGCCTCTCCTGGCTTCCATCACTCATTCTGCTTCAGCTTCCTAGAATCTTATAGTTGTTGCTTGTATGATGCCATTCACTCCTTGCATGATTATCTTGTTTCTGGCGCATCCCATTGGTATCACCCACTGATGGCTTTAATAGGGGGCATGATTTGGCAATCCCTGTCTAGTATCCCTTGTTCACTTCCAGCCCATATTTCCAGTTTCCTTGACAAAGCCTATTGGCAAGCACTCAAGACTAATCTTCTGGCTCCAGAACCATATCAGTATTACTTGGGGTTATTTGCCAACTGCCTCTTTCTGTACTGTTGCTTTCCTCCACGCTCTGGGGTATTATGATTGACTTCTTCTGACATCTCAATTTCCCTTCCCCTAGTTGCTTTCTTGCAGGGATCTGCATCCAATCAATGAACTTGGTTTTGTGTAGGTTTAGCCCTTGCTAGCATTTGATCTCACATAGATTTTGATGGGTTATGCATTCCTACTGCGATCCATCCTCCCTCCCCCCAGAGGTGACATCGGCGGAATCATCCTCAAATTGAGGATAATCAATAAAAAATAAAAACTATAAAAATATATTGGTTTTTTCTATTCAGTTATAATATATACGTATATATATCCAATATCTTTATCAATTTTTTATTTTTTTTCTTCTTTTTTTCCATGATACTTTACCTTGATTTGGTTCAGAGGTCCATCTCTTTATTTTTTTCCCCAAACTGGATCCTGGGTATTCTTAGATATACCAGTTTTCTATAGTTCAGAGGTCCTTTTTTGGACTTAACCATCTAGATTGGTTCAGAGGTCCTTTTTTGAGACTTGACCTAATCATTAGGACATAATCAACTTAATGGTTCAGTGGTCCTTTGGGAACTCTTTATTTTTTTATTATTTTTTCATTGATCCATCGCTTCAAATAATTAGTATGGACTCATTTTACAACTCTTTCATCCAAGAGGTTCTTGATGGAGTAGGCATCCGTTGACATCTTGGTAATAATCTCAAATGGATCTGACCACAACGCATCCAGTTTGTTTCTTCTCCCAAAACCATGCATATTGCAATAGGCAACTATTTCGCCTATTTGATATCCTGATAAGGCCAGTCAGTTCTTATTGTCTGCCATTTTGCTCATATCCTTTTCTTAAACGTAGTATCAAATGCTTGTGATTGCATCACAATCAGGATATCTGTCAATCAGTTTAGGTACTGCTCAGCACTCATCCCCGATGTTGGTTCCACCATCAAATATAAAATTGGTGGCAACACGGCTTTCCTCCCATATAGCAACTCAAATGACGTTTTTCCCATCGCCATATATTGACTGATATTGTAGGCAGATGTCACCAAACTCAGGTACGTTCCCCACATGGAAGTTCTTCCTGCAACCAGCTTCCTCAGCGTCACAGCCAGTGTTCCATTCACTTGTTCACCCCGTTCGTTTGTCTTCAGCTGGTAGGGTACAGACACGCCTCCTTGGATCCCCATTATCTCATTCATCTGCAGGATCACATAAGATGTGAACTTTATCCCATGGTTGCATAGCAGGACCTGCGGGCATCCCTTCAGTATACTACTTGATCCAGGATGAACTTTGTGGTGCTGGTAGCATCTACTTTCGCCAATGCCTTCATCTCAACTCATCTCGTCAGATGGTCAATAGCAATTATTATGTACTTGACTCCCCCTGTGCTCAATATCAATGGTCCCATCACGTCGATGAACACCATGTGCCAGTCAAATCCAGGGCGGACCAGTCATTATCCAGTTGTATTATTGTGTAGTTTATGCAGCTGACACTCCATACAACAATCCAGATAATCCGCGACATTGTAGTTGTTCGATTACCAGTAATAATACTGGCGAATATGGTCAGTTGTTTTCCTCAGGTCTCCATGCCTGACAACCTTGTGAGCGGCTTGTACTATCGCTGCTCTTTCTAATGGTTTCAGGAATAATAACCGCTTCCTGTTGATCACCTTAAATACTTGTCCATCCATAGTCTCGGTGTTTTCCATTTCTTTTTGAAGCGCACCTTGGATTTCTTGGGGTTCATCCCCAATTTTTCCTTTGACCATTCTCTGGAATAGCTCATCTGCCTGCGGGTATACCAACTGGACCATTGGCAACTGTAATAAGCCATCCACGTTCTGATGAGAAGCCCCCACTCAGTGGACAATCTCATAATTGTAAGCCTGTAGCTTTAGTGCCCATCATGCCAGTCGTCCTTCTGGTTCTTGTAAAATGTGGAGCCAACGCAACGAGGAGTGGTCCATTACCACTTTGAATTGCATTCTGTGGATGTACACCTGAAACTGTTTACAGACATAAATGACTGCAAGGCATTCTCTCTCAGTTATGGTGTAGTTCCTCTCAGAAGCTGAGAGTGTCCAGCTCACATATGTCACTGGATGTTCATCCCCAAGTTCATCTACTTGGCTTATAGAGCGCCGATCACCATCAACAAAGCATCAGTTTGTATAATAAATTCTTGATCAAAATTTAGATATTTTAAAATTAGAGAATCTATTAGATATTGGCGTGACTCATCAAAGGATTTCTGCGCTTCTTCATTCCATACAAATCCTTTCTTTGGATCCTTTAACAGTTGGAATAAGGGCTCAGCAATTCTGGCAAAATCCCTAATAAATCTTCTATAGTATCTGACCATTCCAAGTAACACTTGGATATCTCAGATACTCTTTGGCACAGCCATCTGTTCTACGTCTTTAATGTTCTAGTCTTGCAGCTGCAATCCACTAGAGTTGATCAGGATCCCCAGATCCCAACTCTTTCTTGAAGAAATGGCACTTTCTTGGCTTAATCTTCAGGTTGGCTGCGGACAGTCCCTTGAATACTTCTTCCAAGTAGTTAATTGGTCAGTAAACGTCCTACTGAACACATTGATATCTTCCAGGCACACCAGGACACATAACAACTTCAAGTCACTTAGCATAGCGTCCATGGCCCTCTGGAACGTTGCAGGCGCATTGAATAGACCCTAGTGCATCCTCATAAGTTGGTATAGCCCCTGCGCAGTAATAATTGCACATTTCTTTTGGTCTTCTATTAGCAAATTGATTTGCCAATATCCTGATAGCAGATCCATTGTGGAGAAATACTTAGCTTTTCCCAATCGATCTAGTGCATTGTCAATTCTTGGTAGAGGATAAAAATCCTTCTTCATAATCTTTTTCAGCTGCCAGTAGTCAATCACCACCCAATTAGAGCCATCCTTTTTCTTCACGATAAGAATTGGACTCATCCAGGGACTAGATGATGGAACTAAAAGCTCATGCTTCACTAGTTTGCTGATTTCTTCTTCCACTACCGCTTTGGCCGCCTTTGACTGTCAAATCAGTCTCATTCTGATCGGCAAATTTTCCCTGGTATTGACCTTGTGGATCATATCTCTTGCACATCCCAAATCATGGTTGTCCTAGGTGAATAATTTCCTAATACTTTTCAAACAATTTGAGCCTCACTCTTGCTGTCCTTCCATCAGATCAGCTTATTGCTCTTGATCAACCAATAGGTTGATACTCTCTGTTACCCCAGCCAGTAATCCCATCTCATTGAGGGTCCCATAATCATGGAATTTCCTCATTTTGGCCATCAGTATTTCTTGTCACTTCCTAGATCTAAAATCATGGACCAATTAAATCAATTTTCAATATTTTATATTTTTTCTATTTTTTGTATTTTTCTTTTGCAATTGGACATGTAACCTATAAAAAGGTTCAGTGGTCCTTCTTTTCCCCTTCATCCAAACTGGGTCCTAGGTATACTTTAACCTACCAGTTATCATGGTTCAACATCTTATCCTCTTAAGATTTAACCTTCCATTTGGTTCAGTGGTCCTCTTCTGGGACTAGACCAAAATCTCAGGACTTTTAACTATTTAATGGTTCAGAGGTCCGCTGGGAACATTGCACTTGTTTTCTCTTAGGTCCAATACTTCCAATTTTTTTAATTTTGACCTTCACTATATGACTGTCATGAAAACGGCAGAAGAAGTTTATTACGGCCTGCCAGTCAGGATGCATAAGCACCCAAAAAGCAAGCCAGAATGCCAGAGGCATTGCCGCACATATGACGTTGTATAGAGATGGGCATTAGGAAATGATAAATCATTGGTGTAGGGCAATAGTGAACAGCAACCTGAGAACGAACCAAATTGTGACAGCTCCAGACACTGGAGGTCTTGCTGCAGGGGGTGGTACCACAGGTATAGTTTCTACAAGGTCACCGATGAGTGGGTTTAATTCAACTGTGGAGACTTGGGGGTGGATCCTTGCTTGGAGATGGTGGATGTAAGGCCACAAGATCCCAGTATATTGTCGGAAAAAGTTTGTAATAACAGGGTTGAATTGCCAGAAGTATTTAGCTCGCTGAATCCAGTTGATAATGGTAGGGGCCATAGTGCCCATCAGTACTGTTAAAGCCCATCCAGTATAAGGACTGACAGGCCACCAGAGAAAAGACTTTGGGAATGTGGCAAGAAGGGTATCAAAAAAATCAAAATTGATGGTTTTTAGAGTCAAATATATTGTAAAAGAAAGTGAAGAAAATCAACTAACAATTTTCTCAGTGCAATGCAACTGATTAATTAGTGGTTGATTGATGCAGGGAGAAGCCAGGATCGAGACCCTCAATCTTGACCTAACTGGCGAATTATTCAGGAATGGGGGCAGATAAGCTCACTGGGAACTGACATCAAAGACTTTGGTGGCAGGCTGAGTTGCTGTCAGTTTGAACTCAAATGCCCAAACTGAGGCTTGACTGCATTTCTGATGATTGGTGCAATGGCGTCTGGCCCAATGAGCAGTGGGAATCCCCAGGGCCACCCCACGTAGGGGCAGTTCCAATTGGTGGGAACGGGTTTGGGATGCCTAACCTGCCCGTTCCCAATTACTGGGCCATTTGTTCAGTCAAAAGCGTTGCATCAGCTGCAATGCCCAATTTTCCAGAAAGGAGCTTTGAACTCTTATCGATGGTATCTGATGCTACTATCATGGTCAAATGACTCATAGTGGGGGCCAACCCTAAGGATAAGGATGGGTGCCAGGAGGCCCAGAAGGTGAAGCCACAGGTCCTCCCTGACCTTAGGTATACACTAGACCAACTCTGGGTACAGACTAAATATGCCCAGATTGGTACTAGTGAGGTGCCAAATGCCCAGCCCCTTACATTGGCCCAGGTGTTAAATCGGACAGTCTACCTAATTAATGCAGATGGTTCCATTCAGTTAGTTGAGGAACGGGTATCAAAACCTATTCTATTTACAAAACAACGCGTTTGGGTCAAATCCAACTTCAATAGATTACTCGAGTGAAGTCAGTTTTGGCATAGACAACCAAATTTTGGATGGAAGTGTCTGCCCATTGGTGAGTTGGTGCTTGGGCCCACTTCAGTGAACCTCTTATTCCCCCAACATAATTTAAAAATGTTTCCCATGACCAAAATTCCTTGTTAGTCGACTTCTGAATAAGCATTTTCCCCATTTTACGTTTTATTTTATGATATTTTAAACGCTCCTGTGTGCAAACCTCTTTGAGGAGGTCTCGCGCTCCGTTAACCAAGCCATTTTAAATACACTCAAGCTATCCCCTAGTTCACCGTTGGTTCTCCCAGGGTCCCTCCAACCTGGGTCGCTTACCCCCTTCTTCTTTGTGCACTGCATCACTTTTTGTGGGTCACTTATTCTAAAACTCACACTTCTCTGCACAAGTTGTTTTTGCTCCAGCACCCTCTGCTAGGCTCTAATAACTTTTGCACTAATAGCTAGTTCCCTGGCGTTGGCCTTGTGTGCCGTGCACTACCACGCTGGGAACAGGAGAGTTATAGACACTCTCCTTACATTAGTTGAACAACCACTTAATTCTATATGCATGAACTTTTTCATGTGGAACTTTTCAGAAGTAATATTGGTGGGCGCCAGCTTTGGGCTTCAGCTGTGGTTAGCTGTACCGCTGTTTCCTCTTTTTCCTGAAGGTTGGAGCAACTTGGCGTTTTTTATGATTGCCTCCAACTGGAAAGTATCCACCCTTTGTGCTTGTACCTGGTGGATGCGGACGCTTCAAGGTCCAAAAGTTGTTATTTCCCGACTTTCCTCCAATGTTATCAATTATAATTTAAATAAACAAGTTTTACATCGACAGCACATTCAAATGATGCTGGAAGAAATGGCGCAGATGGGCCTGGGGGTGTTGGCCTTGATTAACGTCAGGCTTTCCGTTGCAGTTGGAGGAATAGGGTCGCTTGCATCTAAAAACGCGTTTTATGACGAAAATCTTAACCAAACATCTGAGCCGTTTATTAGCTCTTATGGCTTGGATGAGAACCCTATTCCAGTATATTAAATAACCCCTGAGAACCCTCATTTGACCCCTACCATGATCCGTGGCACTCAGGAAGTTGGGAAAGAACTTCATTTTAAAATTGATAAAGTATATGCACCTGCAGAAGGCATGGTGGAATATGTGGCCTCAGTAGTAAGAGTGGCCAACTATCCCTATTCCTTCTATGATTCCAAAACATACCTTGATGGTGTGTTGATGCCAGAGGATGAGTTTGTTGGTGATATTCTGGCGTTGTCTGCTATTAATCAAGACCATTCAGGGTTTTTTCTACTGTCTGCTACCCTTTCATCCCTTTAGGGAAAATCAGCACCACTGTACTGGTAGATACTGGCGTCTCTAA
>JAKSZP010018176.1:0-10992 GCA_022478985.1 Massospora cicadina
GTAAGCGTTAAGAAAACTTTGGCCAATCCCTAAGGTAATTCCATTTAAACATGGTCATAAGTTTATTTTACCCAGTAATATGAGCGCACCAGTAGAAGAAGATTTACAGACTTTGGCTCCTGTATGAACATTATACCATATGGAACTTTTGAGTATGAAGCCAAAAATGGGGGATTTTACTTCTGAGGTAGCTTCCTTGGCAGCTATAATTTTGGTAAAAATTTTGTTAGTAGTGTTAGGATTAGAGATACCCCATTTTTTTAAATCCGGGCTATCCTTTTTTTTTAAATAAATTTACCCTATATGCTTTTCCCCCGGAAGGATTTTTCTTTAACAGACATTTTTAAAAAAGGGGTAAAAATTAGGTTGTATAAATAGAAAAGTATTTATTATAAAATTCATAAGGTTTCCCATCAGGGCCTGAATTTCCTGTGTTGGCCACTTCAAACAGTGAACCAGATTTTTTTCTTGAAAAAGTAAATTCATTAAGTTTAGTATTGGGTAACAGTTCAGATTTGTGCACTACTGAGGAATGAGTGAATATTGGCAAGCATGACAGGGGCAGACCTGTACAACACTTAGAAAAACTTGTGAATTTTGGTAGATACCCCTCTGAAATATCTGAGATTGTTGTTCACCTACTGAACATGTGAACAGGCCATTTTTGGTTTAAAATGAAAAACTAGTGGAAGAAATAGGGGGAAAAAAATAAACTCCATCACCATTTTTGGCTTTGTATTAAACAATGTGATGTTGGTGTTTTTTTACCAGTGCATTCAAGCGGATAGACACTTCATCCCACTGGCGGCCCCATGAAAGGTACCTGAATCAAGGACGTTGCTTTCCAGGTGATCCACTTCTGCTAATCCCCTAATGACCGCTGAGTCAGAGCGGGAGTAATGCAATAAAATATGTGGTGACCCTGAAAATTGGGGCAATTAAAAGGCAGACCATGTAGTAAGAGGTCTGTAACCTTGGGGAACAACTCATGTGGCTAGACCAAGAATTCCCCACTTCCCGTTAAAAAGGAAAAGCCCCTGGTAATTTTCATCACCCTAGGAAAATTTTCCCCTGTGGTATATGAGATACGGGTGATGGTGTACCCCCGAAAATTGCCCCCATCCACCACTGCTCAAAACTGAAAAAGAGGGGGATAGATTTAGAAAGTGTGTCAGGAGGTGACAGTGGGTAGAAGCCATCACTAGCAGAAAGCAAAATGTGTCCCCAAGAAGGGGATTCCATTGATTTTAAGTTAACCTGTGAATTCAAGTCAAATTCCAGTGAAAATAAAGTAATTAAATTAGCTTTAGGCTCAAAGATCCCCATCCACTGGGGTTCTACAGCAGTTTTCAGATGATCCAGTCCTGACGGTATGGTCGTGGTCAAAACTTTAAACCAATGACCGCCATATGTGGCCCTGCCATGGACAACCTTCTGTCTGCTGAAGGCGTCATGGGCATTCCCCAAGCATGATAAAAGTGGAATGGTTTGTCACCCAAATTTTTTGAAATTTAAACCAGGCAGGTCAGATCCAAGTTGGCGTTGGAAATCATTTAGAATGTCAATCTGCTGTGATCAGATTGTAGGTTATTTTCAATAGTAGTCCCTTGGCTCTTGTTCCTCTTTTTGTGAGCATATGGGACCCCAGTCCCTGACAGGCACTATCAATACATTTTCCCTTTCCCCATTTTAGTTCTTAAATAAAATTCTTATAAAACAACCCAAATTTTCTTGTTAGTGAAAGAGTTCTACTAGACTTTAGTGAGAGTTTTCCCAATCTTGGAAACCCTTGGCATACTCACGGCCTTCTCCCTTTCCCCATCCATTAAATGGATGGCTGTACCTGAGGTATTCTGGCTGTGGCTCGGGGTGTTCACTCACCCCAAACTTTACCCCATTCTTATTATTAACTGCACTCTCCGATATAATGGAGCAACTCCAGTTTCAATCCTTCTCTAACCTTTATTTAAAAAAGGGGGCACGGTTGGTTTTTTTGTCATTAACAGCCCCTTTTCTTAATTGTAGTTTATTTACCTCATTCAGGGAATACCTCTTAACCCCGACAGCATTGCGGTTTCATTTCCTCATATGGGTGGAAGAAGGCTCCTTATTGCTCCCCCCGTCCTGGGCAGCTTGGAAAATTGCATTAGTAGTAGTGTTGTTCATTCCTCAGTCATGTTTTTGCCTCCTCACCCACTGTTATGTTTTGGGGGGGGCGTTTGCACAGTGGATCCAGATGCTCTAAGGAATCTGTTGTATGTTTATTCATTGGTACCCCTGTTGTCTACCGATTGGGAAAACTGGGGTCTGTTTAAACAGTTGATGCCCCCGTTCCTTCTCCTGAGGGGGACCTGAGGGGATAGTCTTGGATAGCTCTGTTCTCTCATTTATGTCTCACAAGGGCTAAAAACCAAAATTAAGCATAGATTCTGCTACCTGTAAAGATAAGGTGGGCTCTCATATGGTCTCCAAAGGGGACAATCCTGGACATAATTGTGGCCAGGAATTTTATCAGCTTACAGGTCACAAGGGTTTTGTAGATCTTGTGTCAGGTCCTTGTTATTGAGTGCGTCATCACCTAAATGATGTGTTATGCGTTGGGACCCCCTATACCATTTTCAGCGCATGGGAAGGGTTTTTTGTGATTGGTTACCCGCTGTTAAAGACTTGTTGTTCCCCATTATTCGGGGGGTTGGATGGTGGCACGGAAATTAGTATTGACCGGAGGCCAACTTTTTTTTATTTGTGAATCCACATGCATGTGGTAAATTTCCGCTTATCAATCTTTCTCTCCTAATGGCGGAAAGATCAATTTTTTAAACTCTATCACTCGCAGAACTACGAGTGGACTTCCCTTATGGCTTGTCTTTAAAAGACCTTTGTTTGGAATAGGCCGAACGTTTTCCCCTCCCATTATAATTATAAATTGGCTTTAATTATGATCTTAAATGTAATCAACATCTATTGTCCCTGTCCCTTTTACAGAGCAGAAAAAAAGGAAAGGGGTTGGTTATATGACATGCTTCAAAAGGGCGGGTTTTAAGGCCACCTCACCAATTTGTTTCTCAATATTTTGATCAAAAGGCTGATGTCTTTTTTTGTGTAGATTATGGCCATTTAATTATTTAAATTAAAATCACCCCATCCTCTTCCCCTTGAGAAGATGATTAGCCAGGCAATTCAAAATCCTGGGTGTTCTAAAGTTTGATTTGTGAATGCATTCAACCATATTTGGGTGGTGGGGCCCTAGTGGGTTGGCGTTTTTTCCATGAGAGGGGTCTTCCCGCTCCGATTGCCTTTCCAAAAAAAGCCTGTCTGCATTCCGCAGATGATAAATGATGTGATCAGTGACATCCCGTACACATGTGCGTGGGATACATTAAGAATATATCTCATGCATTTTTCCCCATCTGAGCAGCATGGGAAAGGGCCTGGAGGAAGCGCTGGCTGCGTTGCACAAAGTTGATCAAATGTAAACCCTTCCAAGTGTGATTCTTCGTGGGGGGATTATTTTCTTAGGTAACGTAGTATTGAAGGACAGATACGCGTTTCTTCCCGTAAGCAAGGGAAAACCCCATGGTCCCAAACCCCCACCCAGAAGCAGTTGTGGAGTTTCTTGGGCATCATTATATTTCTAGTGGAATTCTCCCCACCCTCTCGCAGCCAGATTCTCCGCTGCATCCCGACCCCGGGAAAAATGTTTTATTCCCAAAAGATGGAGGGAGTGCCGATGGGCGTTTGACACCCTCAAGTAAATTTTTCATGGCACCTCCCATTATCCGCTGTGTAGATCCCCCATGCCTATTATTTTTGCATTTGACGCTTTGTAAGCTGCTTTGGGAGCAGTTCTTAATTAAAGAGCATTAAGGATTGGAACATCCAGTTTTATACTTTTCACATAAATTCACTGCAATTGAGAAGTCCTGAGCCATTAATGACAAACTTTTGGCCACAAAAACAAGGTCCTGACTCACTGGCGGTAACTTTTTTTAAGGGGGGGCCACATGGGTAATTGTACATATGGACCATCAGGCTCTGATGCACTTCTGCAAATCCGAAGTTGGTGCACCAGTGAGCTCATAAGTTCTGTGAATGGTTCGCTTTAATTTTAAGTACACGTTAGTAAAAAGGGGCCCTCAAATTTTCTCCCAGATCTTCTGAGTTTCCCCTTCCTTAAGTCTGACGGAGGAAGAGATGCGGGGGTTGATGATAATGATCCCTTCCAACTAGATTCTCACCATCATTTCTCCCAAGGTTTTTAGGGCTGACAGGGCTGGAGGGCCCTTGGTATCTCAAGTGCTGGTGGTTCAAACCTCTTGTGTGAAGGGTTTGGAGCTGGTTTAGCAAATTGGTGCTGGACACAAGTGTACATATTACTCAGAGATGGTAGGTAGTTTATGTTCCATGACTGGGTTTTTAAGCCCTCCCCACCTCCAGGTTGAAATTCACGCTCCCCTGATTCCCCAGCAGTGGGTCACCCCAGGCACAAATTTTTTCCTCAATTTAATTCTCAAACATCAACTGGCCGGGAATCTTCAATGATGTGCTGGCGTGGATTACTAGTTGCATGACAAGTGCGTGCACTAAGTCAGATTAATCAGAGATAAATGGTCTCCTGCATTCCCTGCAGCAGGCACAGGGCCTGTGGACTTTGGTTTCTGTTGGCCTCTTTGGAGCTTTCCTATTCCAAATAATTTGATGCAATTATGGTGTTAGTGGGACGCTTCACAAAATTCTCCCTCTTCATTCCTTGTATGTCCGCGTTAACCTCTGAGTAATTAGCTCAAATATTTGTCTGCCATGTTTTCTCAATGTTCAGCGTACCCCAGGAGGGTAGTAGTGATCAGTGTCTGCAGTTTAGAGCTCAAAAATGACCCCCATTCTGGCTATTTTAAAACTAGCCACGCTGGTCTACAGAATATCCTCCTCATTTAGATGGACAAAGGATAAGGGTAATCAGATCCCTGAACAGTACCTTCCTGTTATGCTTCCCCACACAGGATACTTAAGCGGCCAATCTCATCATGGCACAGTTTGTGTACAAAAAACCCTCTCATTTATCAACGGGTTCTCCATTATGAGACTACCCTGGGATACAACACCTCAATCTTTGTCAGTCCATGTACCCCCTGAAGTCCACGCCTCTAAAGAGTAAATGCGGCAGATCCAAGTACCCAAAATCTGGTTTAGGGCACCCAACGAATCAATAAGTTAATACAAGCAGTTTGTGGATTCAAATGGGTGCCCCCCCCTTGAAAATATAGTGTGGTTGCAGGTGATTCTGGATATTGACACTTGTACATGAAGGTCCCTTCACAGAAGTTCATGAGCAAGTATCCCGACCCTTGGTGGATGAGGATCTCAGCAATGGGACTTCTGATTGTGTCTTCCCGCGCATTAGAAGCATCACCCAGTCTTCCACGCTTCTCGTTGTCCCCCTTTGGGGCAAGCACCTGTTGACCCAAAACCTATGGTGATTAAAAGGTTTTAAAGAAACGGAGGTAGAGGCTATTCTGGCATTGCAGAAATAACAACGCTTGGTGCAATATTTGGTGGACTGGAAGGGAAATTTTCCCTTTCCCATGAGAATATCTGGGTGAGTGGTCATGATTGCACAAATACCACGACTTAGTGGGGGTTTTCCCCACCCAAAATCTGGATGCTCCTTGCCCCCACATAAGTTTTCCGCTATCTTTGCATAAAAAGTAAAACAAGGCCCACAAAAATGTTACTTGCCCAGGGTTTTCGTGGGGTGAGTCAGCTCCAACCCCCCCAAAATTTAGAGGGCCCTATCACTAGGGGGGCCTCCGAGCAGATTAGGCACCCGACAACCTTCACCAACATCACAATCCTCTCCCTAAGCAAATCATTATTTAAAGCTACCCCTTTGTAGCATCAATTGCTTGTATAGACTGTTCATGCCCATAAAACTTCTTGACACCATTAGACATTTTTGAAATGCGTTGGACATCAGAACTTAACGGGGAAACCCTTTCCAACCTCTTCATTGGCGTTATCATCTCAACTTCCGTGACAAAAAGCATCTTCTTGCAAATATCGTCTCAGACTAATTATGGACACATAAAATTTTGTTAGTACTAGACTGATTAATGGTTATTAATACATTTATCTATTAAATCGAGGTAAGCTGACCAGGGGATGGACATTACCGAACAAAACTAAATTATAATAAAAAGATTAATGATTCAAACAAAACGCCCAAAATGGATGGATTGATTGAATAATACCCAACAAGTATCAACCAGTTGGGTAGCGAATCTGCTATCCCTCCATGGTGGATGGGGAGGGGGATTGGGGGGTCATCTTCATCTGCATCCATCTCATTCCCGAGTAGGGTGCGTGTTAAGGCAGAAGTAGGGGTATGGGGGCATTGGCGGTATGTGGTTCAATATCCCTGATGACTTGAACTTCCAAATAGTTGTTACCCTTAAATGCCAACGATTTTTTGGCCCAAAACATCTTCAGCTTTGAGGTGGGCGTCTGGGAATTTAACAAACGTGGCAATGTTGGTTTAGGTTATTTTGCTTTCGGATTCCGTGCTCTTTCCACGTTTGGATGGCTTCAGTGACTTTTTTGTGTAAAATTTTCATGTTGATCTTATTTTGGGCAGTAATATCTATGAGGATAATGGGAGGTAATTCCTCCTGCAAGCGCAGCCACGATTTGGTGGCAGCTTTGCAGGCGGACTGAAATCTAGTGTGGCAGCTGCTTTTTGCAAGCTGGTGGTCACTGTAGAACGGTTTGGCATTAGGTTGTGGGACATATTTCTGAGGCGAGAATTTTGCATCCCATTCTGTGTTACAGAGCCACTCGACTTGCAGTGACAGTTCTTTATGATGTTACCTGATTTGTCAATTTCTCCAAATACTCCCATGGGTTTTGGTTGAATTGGTTTATAATCAGCGTATGGTTGAGGACTGGCTGGTTTTCTGGAATTTGCCTAAGTTTGAACCGGAGTCCAATCCCATTGATTGGAATAATCATATGTGGCCCTGGGGCAAGGTGGATGCTGATTGGTGGCTTCAGGCAGCATCTGCAGCATTAGGCATTGGAGGAGGGGAAGATAGGATTGTACTCCATGTCAGATTTGGCATGGGGTGGGCGGCGGATTGGTGGGCATTGGCAAACTTTTGGCATTGGCGGAAGTTTCTGAGTATGGGCATTTGCATTTCAAGTGGTCCAACTCAAACCAGGATGAACAAAATTTTCCGTCTGCCCTCAACGCGGTCCCGCAGGGTCCGATGGTCAGGGGCAGATGGGATGGTGGCATGAGGGGAATTGCCAAAGAAATTTTGTAAATTCAAGGCTGATTGTGGCATATGCCTGAGGCCTGAAAGCGAGGCGTGTGGCCTCATTTGGGACTACAAATTGTAAGATGGGGTTGGCTCCATAGGCTGCCAAACCTTCCATCAGCTCCTGGTGGAGCACTTTGGGGGGAAGGTGGGTGGGCAAACCAGTGAACTGAACCACCAAGGTGGTGTCTGTTGGGAGCCAGGTCCAAGTTGTTGGGAGGGGGAATATTGACAGTCATTAGTGGCACCATTGCCACAGTAGCTGCAACGGCTTCACAGTGGAAGCAAGATCAAAATAACCCTTATAGGGGAAGAAATAATAAAAACAGGCTGGTGTCATTACCACCTGAGCCACTTTGATAATGGCTTGGTCGTTGTAGGGGAAGAATTTCCCATATTTGACCCTAAGCTGAAACACATGTTGCTCTGGGGGAGCACCAGGGGGGCAGCGGGGCATCGCTTGGGTTCAGGCAAGATGAGCATCAGATCCTTTGGAGGAACAAATCGTCCCAAGGGTTTGGAATGACTGGGCGAGTCAGTCCAAGCGCTTTTTCCTGTCAGATGGAAAATGGGGGGGATTTTTGCCGCTGCCCCACACTGGGACAGTTAGGGGGGGATCCGATAACATTGGAGCAAGACTTTGTTGTGCAATTAATTGTTTGCTCTTAATTTACCAAATAGATTCTCAGAAAGTTATGCCAAGCAGAGAGAGAGTCGGGTTTTTAAAACATTTCAATTCGATTTATTCAAGGTACCCCAAACCAGGGGATGGCAGTACCAAACACAACACTCAAAATGACAAAACAAAACTACTAACCAGGTGGGAAGCAGAAACTGCAACCCACCATGGCAGAAAATGAGGAGGGGGCGGGGGTTGGTTTCAGAAAAACCCACCTCAATCAAAGGGGTGTTGGTTACAGTACCAGATCAGAGCAGAGAAGGGCGTTGGGGCATCCGCATAGTGGGGTTGAGGTCGGCGTAGTAGGAGTTTTCCTCTTCCGCATCAAGATAATGACGGGAAAGTGTTTCAACAAAAGCTGTGAGGAGAACTTCAGCTTTTTTTCGGGCTTCAGGAAGTTGGGTGAAAAAGGGGGATACTGTGGGGGGTGATTTTGGCTAAGGGGGTTTAATGAAGCAATCGTTGTGATATGCTGAACTTCAGCATCATCAAATAGTTTTGAGATGTCACTGGAGGGAGATTCAGGGAAGTCAGGGGAAAGAAGAGGGTGGGCAGGCCATGCTGGAGCTGAGCCACTGACTGGGCCACTGCAGTGCGTAGTTTTGGGCAATGAGGAGAGGGCCCCCGCAGCTAAGGCGAGCTGGTGATCACTTTGGAAGGGGGGTGTATTGGGAAGAGGAGCGAAATGGTGAGGGTAGGGTTTCATCAAAGTCAGGAAGGAAAAATTTTCCTGACCATAATCGCCCTTTGGCAAAAGGTTGACCTGTGTTCTTACTAATGAGGACATCACCTGATTCGTCAGTTTCAGCCAATGGATCCCATGGATTTTGGTTCACTGGAATAGTGGCGTTCAAATTTGGGTGGGTGGGATTGGGCGAATGGGCAGCTTCTTGGGTGCCAATGGTGGTCCAAGCATTGCTCTGATTGGGGGGGTAGATTTAGGTGGGAGAGTGAGGCTGGAGGTTTTTGGGGGGCTGATTTTCCATGTGGGCCCATTGAATGAGATTAGAGGGGGGGAGGGGGGAGAAAAGCACCCCATACTGAACCTCAGAAGGAGGCTCAGAAGCCGCAGCAGCGGACTTAGCCTGAGGGCACGCTCTTTTTTCATGGTCGAGGTCAAAAACGGGGAAAAAATCTGCCTACCAAATTGGGGCCCAAAAGAAATGATTAGGCGCTGCAGCCACACTAGCGCGGGGGGGGATTTGTTGGGCTATGGTAGGGTGGTATGGTATGATGGTGGCTGTTGCCCCAGGGCACAAAGGGGCCCCTGCACCAGATGGAATGGCAAAAATGAGGTTGTGCTGAGTGCCATAAGCCATGAGCCCCGGACCAACTGGTCATACAAACCTGGGTTTGGGAAGGTGGGATGGGAGATTTGCAAAGGATACCACCAGCGTGATGTCTGAAGGGAGGCGAGTATGGGTTGTGGGAATGGGGGTTTTTATGTTAAAGGGGTTTTGCTGCCGCTTCAGCATCCTCCTCAGATTGGAACTCAACGTCAAAGTAGCCCTTAAAAGGGCGGAAGTCTATAAAGCCAGCAGGCGCAAAGGCCGCAGTGGCTAGCTCTAATTCCTTATCAGTATATGGGAACAAACGCCCATAGTCCACTCTGAGGAAACGGAATGGCAGCGAGGGGGGGGGCGAGAGGATGGGGGCGAGAAGGGTGGACGCGCGCCAGGTGGAGCGCTGCCCCGTGGGGGGACAAAATGGTTGGAAGCAGTGGGCGGGCTTTTTGGGCCCTTCAAATGCACTTCCCCCGGGGGCAGAAAATGCTGGTGGGGGTCCCTGCTGCCCCCCCTGGGGTGGGGGCGGGGGGCCCAAGGACATCAAAGAATAGGTTTGGGCAGAGGGTTGGATAAATAAAACTCTAAACTTAAAATCCTCAAAAGTGACTTTGGCGGTAAAAAAAAGTGTTATTAATACATTTAATACAAAAAAAGTGCAAACAAAAAATAAACTTGAGTTTTTTAAAAAGGGTTTTTTTAATATTTAAGAAGTGAAGTATTTTATATTTTAAGGGAAATTTTAGATATAAAAAAAATAGAATAATAAAAATTAAATTTTTTATTTGGGTTTTGATATGAAAATTTTTTAAAAACCTCTAGTCAAACGTCATCTGACTGCTGCTTTTATAGCTTCGTCCATTTGGGACAATTTACTGTAGTATGAGCTCTGCCTCACGGTGGTTACCTTTAAACCTAGATGTCTAGGGGCCTTTATATTAGTTGTGCTTCTGGTTTTTGGCTCAAAATACTTTCTTTTGATATTGGTGATTACTAAATTTATCACTATCTTCTTAACTTCAATTTTGAGCAATGGCGCTCTTATAATGTCCTCGCATTGTCTACAAGTGACTCTTGAAATTGGTTGGTTTCCAAATTTGGTATATCTACCTTAAACCTTGGATCTCACATCAGTTTATTTTATTTTCTCATTGTTTCATCAACTGGGGAATGCAAAATTATTTTATCCCCCCAAAGTATATATGAGAGCCAATCTTCATAGGGATTTTGGTATCAACTTTGTTTTCATCTGAAACCCTTTTACTTTTGAAAAGAAAAAATACTTTGCATGACATTATCTCATATTACTTTTTTACTTTTCTAACCCTTACCTAGAAAAAAGGGCCCCAATCACTCCCATCCACAGTGAGCTAGTCACCTGTACCTCCACCGGTTTTAGATTTTTTTCATTCATTTCACTGGTTAAGGAATGACTATTTGGCCCGTTGTGGCTTCATCCATGACAATTCCCCTTAAAAGAGACCTGGGGGAAAGTTCTGGGGCGCCAGGTGTTCACTCTGTTGAACAGAATTTTGGTATCATCATCTTGTATGGAGTATTCTGATTCTCTCTTCATTAAGACAGTCCAGGCCCAGTCCAAATGGATGTAGTTTCTCTGGTTTGTTTCCCACAAGTGGTAAAACAAAACCTTGTCTCTTATGTAAAACTTGGGGAACGTTCTTCTCTGGCTCTCCCATTGGCTTGGAGTTAGGCTCAA
>JAKSZP010018177.1:0-10953 GCA_022478985.1 Massospora cicadina
ACAGACCAAGTGAGTTAACCAAGTCCTCAAACAGTACCTGCGTTCTATGCTGCAGCCATGCAGGACACCTGGGCTGACAATATTCCCCTCACTGAATTCACTTATAATAATGGGACTCACGCGTCCATGGGGTTTCTCCCTACAAAGCCACGTTGGGTTATAATCCTTCATTCTCGGTCAGACCTTGCTTGCAGCCTGAGGTTCAAGCTGCCGAAGATCACACTGAACATATCAGGTTGACTCAATCCTTAGTGCAGGAACACCTTACCAAAGCCATCGATGACTACAAGCTGTTTGAAGATTGCAAGCGGCTCCCAGGTCACAATTTAATGGTGGGCTCCTATGTTATGCTCGATACCCATCATTTAAGAATTCAAGCCCTTTTCCCATAAGTTTGTTAGCAAATGTTTGGGCCCCCATTTGGTGGAGGAGGTCTTGAGTAACAGTGCATTCCAGTTGAAGCTCTTTGCTCATTGGAAACAGCACCCCATCTTCCATGTTTCCCAGATGTCGCCCTTCAAGGGTACAGTTCCCATGGAACCTGAACTGATCATCAAGAATGGGGAAGAGGCTGAGGTAGAGAATATCCTGGAATCCCAAAAATCCCAATGGTCCATACAATACCTCGTGGATTAAAAAGGTATCCAGCATATAAAAAGTTGGGTCAAGGCGCGCAATTGCGCAAACTTAATGGAACTGGTTGAAACGTTCCATGTAGCCCACCCCAAAGCTCCCCCAAAAAGTCGTGGCAATTATGGCGATCAAGTTACCCAAGGCGCACAAGAATGTGGCTCTCGTGCAGTTTCTTGGCGGTGGAACCCTTCCATTTAAAAAAGGAAAGGGTAATGTAAGTTCCAGGGAACATTCCCTGGGCGTTGATTGGGCCATTTTCCCATTCCTAAGCAAGAAGGTACTGAAGAGGATAACTGTACACCTTGTTACTCAGGGCGATCTCGCCCATGTGGTAGATGAGCGCTGGGTAACTACTCTTCCACTTTTGAATCTCTCCTCCGATACCCACACTTACCTCAGCAGAACTGTTATAGAGAATTAGTGAAATCTGCAATGAGATCACCAAAATGAAATTGATTAGAACAAAATCGAGTGGCAATCAGCCTGATGTTCAAATTTCAAATGGTCAAAAAGGGTTGAAGACTGATCTATTGGTCAGAACAGCTGACAGTTTTTGATTTGGCCAACACTATGATCAAAAAAATCACCCCCTCCCAAAATCATTGGGGATCATCCCTGATGGTCAGGTAGGGAATCAGTCACCATTGATGAGGGTTTGAAGCTTCCTGCCAGCAAATCGGGCGTTGCACCTGAAGCAACGATTCTGACTGAACAAATGGCCCAGTGACTGGGCATGGGTGGGTTGAGCATCCCAAACCCGTTCCCAACCAAATGGGCCTGCCCCTACATGGGGTGGCCTTGGGGGATTCCCGCTGCTCATTGGTCCAAATGCCATCATGCCAACCGTCAGAAATGCAGCCAAGCCTCAGTTCAGATATTTGAGGTTGAACCAACAGTGACTCAGCCTGCCACCAAATTCTTCAATGTCAGTTCTCAGTGAGCTTATCTTCCCCATTCCCAATAAATGCCAGTTAGGTTGAAATTGAGGGTCCTGATCCTGGCTTGTCCCCGCACCAATTAACCACTATTTAATCAGTTGCATTGCACTGAGAAAATCGTTGGTCAATTTTCTTTTTTACTTTGCAATAAAATTTTGCCCCCAAAAAAACCAGACAATTTTTATTCAGTTGATTTTCTTCTGGCTGCATCCCCAATGGCTTTTCCTGGTAGCCCATCAGTCCATGCACCAGATGGGCTCTACCAGTACTTATGGTCACTATGGCCCCCACCATTGTAGATTGGATTCAGCTTGTCAGATACTTCTGGCAATTTAACCCTGCTGTCATGAACTTTTGGCAACAGTACACTGGGATCTTGTGGCCTTATGTCCACCATTTTTAATCAAGGATCTGCCACCTTGTCTCCCCAGTTGAATCAACCCCATATACTGGTGAACTTATCAAAACTATTTCCATGACTCCGCCCCTGAAGTAAGACCTCCAGGATCTGAGCGGCCTCTATTTGGTTCGTTCTCAGGATCATAACACTGTTGTTCTACACCAACAATTCGTCATTTCCCAATGCCCAGCTCCATACAACATCATTCAGTTGGCAATGCCTCTGGAATTCTGGCTTGCTTTTTGGGTGCTTACACATCCTGACTGGCAGGCCGGTCTAAACTATTTCTGCCATTTCCATGACAGAGCTCCTGCAGAAGTGGAGATCCCTGACTGATCTATGATGAAGGAGTAGAAAAAACCACCATACCTGAGGAGACATACCTCAGTAAATTTTAGGGTGCCTGAGAGTTATTGACACTGCCAGAGATGGTGATGAGTTCTTGTAAGTCTTGGGGAATGTCCTTTGGCTCTCAATCAGGTCATCTTCCCATTCCCAAGCAAAAAGACACTAAAGAGGATGGCAGTACCTCTCATCACTCAGGGGGATCTCGCTCACATAGTAGATGAGCGATGGGTTACAGCTCATTCGCTTTGGATCCCACCCCCAATACCCACACTCACCTCAGCAGAACTGTTGTGGGAAATTAGTGAAATCTGTGCTGAGATTACCAAACTGAAATTGGTCAGATCTAATTTGGGCGGCAATCTGGCTGGTGCCCAAAATTTGAATGGCTGTAAAAGCATGAAGAATGAGATATCAGCTGGATCGCCCAATGGTTCCAAATCAATCATTAAATTAGTAGAATAAATATTGGGTGCCATCGATGAGGGTTCAAAGCCCTCTGATAGTAATTCAGGCATTGCGCCCAATGTGATGCTGTTGACTGAACAAATGGTTAAACAACCAAGCGCGGGTGGGTTGGCCATCCCAAACCCATTTTCAACCAAATGGACCCGTCCCTATATGGGATGGCCTTGGGGGATTCCTGTCACCTGTTGGGCCAAACGCCATCATGCTAACCATCAGAAATGTAGTTGAGCCCTGGTTCAGATGTTTGAGGTCAAACTGATAGAGACCCCATCCTGTCACTACCCAATTGATCACTATTTAATCAGTTTCATGGCACTGAGAAAATTGTTGGTCGAATTTCTTACTTTCCTTCCAAATATAATTTTTCCTAAAAAAACAAATTTTTTTTTATTTTCCATTCTGACTGCATCCCAGATGGCATTTCCCTGGTGGCCCATTGCCCCACACTCCAGGTGGGCTTTACCAATCCTTTTGGTCACTATGGCTCCCTCCATAGCCAATTGGCCCAGCAAGTCCGATACTTTTGACTTTACAACCCCGCTCTTATGAACTTTCAGCAACAATACATGGGGATCTTATGGCTCTATGTCCATCAATGGAAAGAAATAATTCATCTCCTTATCACCCCTGTTGAGATGGCCTCTCAAGCCAAGAATCTCATCAAAACTATCGCAGTAGTCCCACCTCTAGCAGCTAGAGCCACTGAGTTGGGAATGAGTTCAGTGTGGTTTGTTGTTGGGATACTCCTTACCCTGTTGTTGCACCATCACTTTGTGGTATCACATTTCCTGGCTCCATATCAAGTTGTATGGTCGCAATGCCTCTGGCATTCTGGCTTGCTTTTTGGGTGTTCACGCATCCCAACTGGCAGGCCAGTCTAAACCTCTTTTGCCGTTTCCATGACAGTTCTTAGCTGGTTTGATTTGAACTCTTCAGCGGGTTCATACCATATTTTCCATCTTGGATAAATACTCTGAAACTGCACGCAAATTAACCTCCACTTTTTAGCTCAAGGAGGTCTTGGCCTTGTCACCTAAATTTGGAGGAACACTTACTAAGGTTGAAGTGGTCATTCAAAAAGTCCAGGCAATGGCCATCTTGGATATTGTCTCCCTGGTTAATGTAATCTCTTCCAAGCTCATCAAAAATATAAAGCTGGCGCCTGATTTGAATACAATCACGAGTTTGAAACTGCTGGCCCAAACAACACTTGCGCCATTGGGGAATATTCTTCCCTTCACGTTCAAGTTTAGAAGCTTATTTTATCAGCCCCTGCTGTGGCTTTAGGTAACAATGCGTATGATATGCTCATTGGTATTCAATTTATGATTGAGTATGAGGGAATAATCAACCTGAAGCAAGGTTACCTCTCATTACTCAACCATGAAGTCCCATTAGTCTTATCAAATAAAGAACCCAGCAAGCACGAATACTTTTGCCAGGTTGAATACCCCCTCTCAACTTTATCTTTGTCTTATACCACTTCTGGGCGCAACACAAAAAAATTTCCCAATTCAGTGGATGCTAGGGAAGGTATCCCTTTTTATTCTGCAGACGAATTCTTGATTAATCCTGGTGAACAACGAGTGGTTGAAACAAAAGTCACGCTTCAAATCCCACGCCACTGTTTGTTGCACCTCATTAGTATTGAGGCCATTAGTCCCTTGGAGCCTCAGGTATTGCCTGGTGTTCTTGACTCAGCTTACCAGAGGCCCATTACTTTGATGTTGGGAAGCCTCACCTCAAGGGAAATAGTTATAAAAAGCACCAGGAGATTGGCAGAGGCTTGTTAGTCCCTGTGGAGGACATTGAACAAATTCACTTAATTTTTTCTATGATGTATATGGGTCTGCCAACGGATAACCTGGTATGTACCTTATCCAACATCCATATCTCGGACGAGCTGACCCCAGATGAGCTGGAAAAAGTTCATACTATCCTTGATGACTATAGCAATATATTCTAAATCAGATAATGACTATGGCCACATGAAGGGCTGGTGCCACTCCATTGATGTGGGTGATACCCATCCTATTAGGTCAAAATTACCTCAAATCAAAGTTGAAAGAACAGCAAATGATTACAGAGCTTCAGCATTTAACAGATGTGGGGTTGCTAGTTCCTTCACAAAGCCCTTGGTCTTCCCCCTTCTTGCTAATAAAAAAGAAAATGGAGGTCATTGGATAGTCATGGACTACCTCAAGTTAAATAACATCATTAAAAAGGATAGCTATCCTCTCCATTGCATTGATGACGCCCTGGCCCGACTCTATGGCTCTAACTTCTTCTCTGCCATGGACTGAGCTAGCGGCTATTGGCAAATGGACCTCCCCATGAAGACCAGATGAAACGTGCTCTCATTTGTAGTGAGGGTCTCTTCCAACCAACCTGATTACCTCAAGGGTTGTGCAACGCACCTGCAACTTTCCAGCGTGCAATGGACCATATTATTCAGGACTTGAAGTCAAGTTGCGTCATTGTCTATCTCTATGACATCACAGTATTTTAAAACTTTTAACGAACATTTTGATCACCTGAAGGAGGTGTTTCAATGACTATGTAGGTCAAATATCAAGTTAAAGACCTCAAAGTGTACTTTCTTTCATAAGTAACTGGATTTCCGCAGAAACTTCATTTCTCAAAAGGAAATTCAACCAATCCAAAATAAGGTTGAAGAAATCTCAAAAATGCCTTCCCCTAAAAAAATTAAAGGGCTATTCAGGTATTTTTAGGGATGATGAAATAATGCCATCAGTTCATCTCTAAGTTTGCCCAGCTCAGCGAGCCTCTTGTCCACCTATTGACCAAAAACACACCTTTTCAGTGGGGTGCGGAACAGAAGGTTGCTTTTGAGACGCTGAAGCAACTGCTGCAACACTGCCCTATCCTACGGCACCCAGATTATAGTAAGCCCTTTATCTTATTCACTGACGCTTCAAACTATGCAGTTGGGGCCATTTTAGCCCAATTGGATGAAGACGTTGTAGACCATCTTGTATCTTATTTTAGTAAGATGCTGTCAAAGGCAGAACGTAACTACAGTGTAACAGAGAAGGAGTGCCTTGCTTTTCTGTTAGCTGTAGAGCACTACCATCCTTTCCTGTATGGAACTACCTTCACTGTGGTTACTGACCATGCATCCCTAAAATGGTTACAGAACATGAAAGATCCTACTGGTCGGTTAGCTTGCTGGGCTCTAAAGCTCCAGCCTTATAACATGAAGATTAACACCGTGCTGGAAACTGTCATATGAATGTTGATGGGTTGACTTGGCTACCAATCCTACACTTAAATAATAGGCGGAGAGGTTGCATGGCCTCTTGATGACCCCCGATAAATGGGAGGATGAAGACAAGCCTGTCCAGAAGATGTTAGCCTGGCACTCTCAGAACACCAAAGTGGAGAATGGGAAATTGTATAAGCAGGTAGGGGCAAAATGGATGCCTTACCTTTGGCCCTCAGAACGTGTACCCGTTATCCTAGAAGCTCACTCCACTCTAGGTCATGGAGGGGTAAAGAAAACTTATAAGTGGATTAAGGATCGGTATTAATGGGATGGAATGATGGAATCTATTGTTGACGTCTTGGAAGCCTGCATCACATGCAAGAAGCAATTTGGTCTCAAGACTAAGTATCAGTGCTAACCAACTACCCCTCAACAACCATTTCACACCATCAGCCTGGACGTAGTAGGTCCCCTCCCTCAGATGACCAGTGGCAACCAATTTATCCTTGTAGCTATTGACCACTTCACTACATGGGTTGAAGCTGTGTCTATCCCTGCCCAAACGTCCAAGGCTACAGTCACCTTTTTACATCAATATATATTCTCTCAACATGGCTGTCCTCAAGTACTACTCTGTGATAATGATAATAGCTTCACCTCCATAATAGTAAAATCCTGGCCACCTCCATGGGTGCTCAACAACTTTTCTCAGCTCCATACAATCCATTTACCAATGGGGCTGTGGAGAGAGCCAATGGAACTTTGGTATTCATCCTACACAAAATGACCTCCTTTGATCCACTTCATTGAGATCAATTCTTACCCAGCGCCATTTTGGCTTACCAGATCTGTTCTCATCAGATCTTAAAAAATGTCCCCATTCCATGCCTTGTATGGGTGGGAACCAGGAATACCTGCTCTTCTAGTCAAAGATGTATTCTCCTCTAGAGTTGAGGAACCCAAGAAAGTCGTGCACAGATTAGCTCAGCGCATCATTTAACCTAATCTGAGGCTATGAAGAATTTAGCTAAAACGGTGACTAAAGAAGGGCAGGCTGCCAATGAGCTATGAACCCCCTGCCTACATTCCAAGTATCTGATATGGTATTATACTACCATAATTGCATCACTCCTAGAAGCGGTAATCTTGGATCAATTTGGAAGGGTCCTTTCACCATCATCTATAAAAGAGGTAATTAGTATTCCATAAAATCTCTGGCTACTGGGATCATCATCAATTTTGTACATGGCCGCTTTCTACAGCCTTATTCTCCCCCAACATTCTTGAGGGGGAAATTTCAGACATATGCCCTTTTAGCTTCAAAGAAAGAATGACTTGGGTTGAAACCAGCCAAAAAGGGGAAATGTCAGCTATTTATAATTTTGAAATGATTCTAAGTGTGAATTTTATATTAATAATGATATCAATAAATTAAAGTTTCTGGTTAATTCTTAGTGAAACACCACAAATTGGAGTAACACAAATTGTTTAATAATTGGGCAGATAAAAAGAAGTTTGATTAGTGAGATCACTCTGACCACACTGCAGACACTGGGGCATCCATCAAGTGGTACTCTCCCAGCCACCATCAGGTCCCTTCACGCACCTACCTGTGACCCCCCTTTTATAGGCGTGGCAGGGGTCCCCTGAGGTAAGATAATTTCTGATGATAGGGATTGGCTGAAGTTTATTAAATTGTTACCACACAGGTACATAATGTCAGCCGTTAATTCCCCATCCATTGTACAGCTAAGGTGAAGCAAGTATTCTGAGCTTTGATTGGTTGCACTTTTATATTTCCTAATTTGGACAGAAACAAGCGATACTGAAAGATTATTATATTTCCTTTGATAGTTTAATAAAGTCAAATTTGGATTAGTCAGATTTTGAGGGGATCATTTTCCCTTTCTTTTCCTCATATTGCTAATAAAAACTATAAAGCCTACATTTTTAGTAATGCTTATTTATTAGATTTTAATAAAACTTTTGTGTAATCCAGTGGCATAAGCACCAGCGAGCACTAATAAGCTGTATTATTACAAGAAAACCTGTTTTTTGAACCTGGAACAATGGCAGGGGTCAACAAACTGTAGATTGAGAAACCTGAGATTATTGAAATTCTTTTAAGTAAGCTTAGCTTGGGAAGCCTATAAGTGACCCTGGATAAGTTGCTTGTCATGGTATAAAACTTTTTATAGTTTATCTAAAGGATGGATAAGCCAATTAATTTTTATTAGTAAATCTGATGGCCAAAATTCTCCAGTTGCTATCATAGTTAAAGAAGCTGCAACTGGAGAATTTTATAGAATGGTTTATTGTGGATCCCCTTATATCTGTTCCACAAGATGCCACTCTTTCAGATTAATGTAAATCCGTTGCCTCACTAATTCCAACCATTCAACCAATTATAGTTTCCTGGAAGATCTAAGTTGCTTCAGGGCAGATATTTTACTACCAACCCTAAAATGCAAGCAGTACTTCAAGTTAACCAGAAAATTATTAAAAGGAACCTAAATTTTATTACAAATCTTTTAGTTTCATTAAAATACCACCCTTAATCAGGTTCACTTCTCAGTTCAATTACTAGAAAAAATTTTTTGTGGGGCAGATTACGTTAAGGCTTAGTTGTATAAGCAAGATTGTTGGGCTTAAGTGGGGATCTTTAAAAACTAATAAGCCTAACCCCCAACTTATCTCAGCTCATGATCATCAACCAGCAGAGGCACGACCTCAGTCCCAATACCTAGCATGCAAGGTTCATCTAGAATCACTACATGATACCCTATTTATTTTTATTTAACAGAGGTAAGCCGACCAGGGGATGGACATTACAAATATATGTAAAACTAAGGAAATAACTGACAAATATAAAATTGGGCACCCCAGGGTACTCAAGTTACCCCTGTTGCCAGCGGGACTTCCAGGTATGGGGGGTTGATGCGCTACTCTGAGGGGGTTTCCCCTGCTATGGAGCAGGTGTGAAGGAAAGGGTCTGTGTGGAGGAACCAGAGTGGGAACCATGATTCTATGAGCGCTTTTTGTCTTGGTCTCATATATCCATAGAGCCAGGCTTGGAAGTGCTCCAGTAAGTGGACATGGAATCTGTTAATAACCCCATGAATGGTTGGGACCGTGCCCTTGAACGCATCTAATGCAATTGTGTGGATTGTCCACATTGCAATGGATATTATTAGAGAGCGGAGGGTAGATGGGATTGGTGACTTAATCTAGAGCGCGAAGATGCTCTTTGATATCGAGATTTCCTGTTCATTTTGGATCTTAAGCAGGCGTGCGACTTCCTGCCATATAGCTTTGGTTGGGGGCATGTTTCTAGGCGGTGATGTAGGGATCCCTCCCCCTCCTCATACTGCACATGTTTGTGGAGGGAGTTGGAACAGTCCGCCATCCTATAGGTCCTTCTCAGACAGCGCCAGGCGTTTGCTCTTATCCTCGGCTGTAGGAGTGGGTGGTGAGTCATTTTACACATTGCCTTCTGTGTGGTTAAATCATAGGGAATGTCCAACATATCTAGGTATTTTATCCTAGCTATGCTTGGGGTTGTTGCGAGCATATCTCTCTGGGGGTGGTTTTCTGGGTTTCTTAATTTGAATTGGGGGCTGGGTTGTCCCCTTCCCTGTATAGTACCCATGTTCTCTATGGTCCATCCCATATGGCGGATAGTTCAGAGGATATGTTTGAAATGAGGGGAGGTTCCATGCGGACCTGTTGCAGTAAGGTGTTTGGCAAGGTATGAAAGTAGTCTGGGTGGACTATGTGGTTTGGTTAATTTGAGCGCCTGTGCAAAGTTAGTCCTTGCTGCTCTGGACCAATGTTGTTGCTAGAGGTCTGGAGCAAGGATTTCCTTTATCCATGTACCTATAATGTGATTGGCGTGGCTCTCAAAATCTATTACTTCCATGCCTCCGCTTGAGCGTGGGCCAAATAGTGTTTCCATCCGTATAGGAGGGTGAGAGCCAGGCCACAGCCAGCCCTGGATAAGCGCGTGGATTGAGGTTATAAAGGTAGGTGAGAAGGCGATTGCGTGGGCCTGGTACCACAGCATTGGGAGGATGAGCGAGTTAGCAATTGTAACTCGTCCTGTTAGTCCTGAGGTTCTTCCTTTGAGGGAGGCGACGCGTTTGGATACCCGGTGTAACAGGTTACTTTCCATTGTCTCATTAGCATATACCCCTGATTATAGCCAGATTCCAAGGTGTGGGACAGGAGTGGTAGTGGGAGATGTTGCAAAGGGTAAAATGATTGGGTTTTTTCTTCATGTGTTGGTATGAGGTTCTGATGTTGTGGCCCAATTGTTTGTGTATTTGCCTAAGAGGATGATTTCTGTC
Organism: Massospora cicadina; assembly: GCA_022478985.1. NCBI lineage: Eukaryota > Fungi > Entomophthoromycota > Entomophthoromycetes > Entomophthorales > Entomophthoraceae > Massospora > Massospora cicadina. Next base: position 10,357 of record JAKSZP010018177.1, read on the forward strand.
TTCCTTTTGTTGAGCGATGCATTGCTCACCTTGGAGTATTCCTCTAGAGTACATTCCAGCTGTCGGGCATCTTCTTTGTTTGCTATACCTGCTATGCAGTCATCCGCAAAGGACAGTATACTGACTGTTGGTTGTCCTTGTGCGGTTATCCCCATGAGATGTGAGTCAGTTACTCGGAGGAGTGGGTCAAAGCTAAAATAGTATAGCAGTGGGCTGAGGGGATCCCCTTATTTGAGCCCTCTGTGTGGTTTAATATTGTTTGTTAAGAATCCAGGGCCACATACAGCCATGGTTGCAGATTCTGTTAGGAGCATCGCCCATTTTATGAACCTTGGTGGGAGTTTGAAGGCATGTAGACATTCTTTTAGGTATGGCCAGCTAACACGGTCATACGCCTTTTCCTGATCCAAGAAGACCAGGGCACCAGTTGCTTTGGCTTGGCAAATGTTTGCAACAGGGTGAATGTTGTTCCAGATTGAACGCCCTGGTATAAACCCAAACTGGTTGGGTGACAGGACGTCAGAGGCAATTGCGCCTAATCTGGCTGCTAAAACTTTTGTTAGAATTTTTGTGACAGTGTTGGAGAGTGCAATTGGG
>JAKSZP010018178.1:0-10913 GCA_022478985.1 Massospora cicadina
CCACTACTGCCATCTCTCCTCCAGATGCTCATGAGCCACATCGGCAGTTATCTCGCGCGCTCTGGCGGAATTGGCCCACTTGGAGTCCAACATTCCAGCCACAGGATACAGCCCTGCATGGGGCCAGAAGTGGGCGGAGGCAGCCACCCACCTCAACGCACTCAAAAGGCAACACAAACATCAGGTTTGTGTCCAATACAGGGCCACATGCATCACTAAAAGCAACAAGTGCACCGCATACTTCTATAAATAATTTTTTCACCACGCCAGAGCGTGGCCTGCACACAGGTGCAAAGATCAGATAATTCCATTGCAGATACACCGGCCGAAGTGGCAATCAAAATGCAAAAATATTACTCCAAGTTATACTGAGCTGAACCAATTCAGCCAGCCAAAATGGCGGAATTTCTCGACTGAGCTCATATCCGCACCATTTTCTGTTACCCGGAAATAATGAATTTAATTACTCTGAATGAATTATGAACAGCCATTCATGGTGCGCCAAACCAAAAATGCCCAGGCCCAGATGGCATTCCATATGAGTTCTACAAAAAATATTTTAAATATATATCCCCATTGCTGCTAGCCTCACTTAACCAAAGCCTGTTGGAAACGCGCCTCCTACCAGGAGGACATGAGGCCTTTACTGTCACACTCTTCAAGAAAGGGGATAAGCTTGACTTAGCCAACTGGCGCCCCATTTCTCTAACAAATACAGACACCAAAATTTTAACAAAAATCATGGCTAACCGTTTAGGGACTATAGCATCTGCCAACATCTCCCCAGAACAATTTGGTTTCATCCCCAGAAGGTTGATTTGTGATAACGTGCACTCTATGGCTAATGTGTGTCAGTCCACAGCCTCTGGGGCACTTGTATTCTTGGACCAACAAAAGGCTTATGATAGAGTAAACTGGGAATACCTAAGGGCCTGCCTCCATCAATTCCGCCTTCCCCCGCTTCATAAACTGGGTGATGCTGCTCACAGAATCTGCAACAATGGCATTGCGTGGCCCAGGCTTCCTAACGGAAGTAGTCCGCCCTCAAAGGGGCCTGCGACAAGAAGACCCCCTCAGCCCACTCTTATACAACTTCAGCCTTAACCCACTACTGCGAAATGCGAATGCCCACCTCACTGGGGTCCATGTACCAGGCCAAGCCCCAGTCAAGATGATGGCATTTGCAGACGACTGTGTGGTTGGGGTGTCTAATAATCAAGATGCACGCGCGCTTGAAGCTCTCATCCAAGAATATTCCTGGGTAAGCAACGTGGCACTGAACGCCTCCAAAACTGAAATCATCCTCCTTGGTCGGTTTCAGAACTGCTGGGCCCCAGCAATTAGTTCCCAGCCTGGCCCATCTTCTCGCCCACGTCCACACCTTACTAATTCAACACACACCGCTCAACTGGTGCTCCCCTTCATGCCACGTCCTACCATAGGACGGTGTGCCATCTGGGCGTGTGGATGGAGGCAGGCGGATATGCATCAGCAGTAATGGAGTGCCATATACTGGACAACGTGACGAAGCGAATCGCCTCTCTCAGAGCCCACCCTACTACCCTCACTGGCAGGGTTGTTCTTGCCAACTCTATGTCTCTATACAAAGTCTGGTTCGGAGCCCACGCCATCCCCTTCTCCCCAAGCTTCTTCAAATCCCTGTATGCTTTGCTACAAAGTTGGCTTTGGTCAGGCCGCCCTCCACCAGTACGGCTAGAGGTCATGTTTGGCCCTCATCATCAAGGTGGCATGGGCCTGCTTGACTTCAAAGCCCATGCTGCCAAGATCCTGGGCACTTGGATCGCGGCCGTCACCGCTCCTACACTCCCATCCCAACACTGGTCCCGCGCGGCCTGCTCCAACTTCTCCTGAGCCTTGGGCCTCAACAATCCATCAATTCCCCACTCCCTGATGAAATACCTCGCATCACACACATCGGCCACAGGTCCTCACGGGACTAAAACCCACTACAAACGAATCCTACTCTCCATGCGAAGCGCAGAGTGGAGAATTCGTATTAGCGGACATACAATCCAAAGAGGCCGCCCCTCTCCTCAGTTCACACAAGAGGTACAGGGGCTACCCATCCATGATGGCGTGATCCCCATTCGACCCCATGTCCTATCCAGGGTGGACTACCTGGACATGATGGACATCCCTTACTCCACTGAGACCCAAAAGACTATCTGGAAATACGTACACCATCCTCTGTTGCAGCCTCAAGTCCGCTCCCATGTGTGGCGCTGCCTGAGGCGGGTGTATCGTACAGCTGAGCGCTCTAACGCTTTACACTCATCCTGTGTCATGTGTGGCCAGTATGGAACGCTGTTCCACCGCCTGAAGAAGTGCCCCACCTCTAAAGTGATATGGCGCGAAGTCCAACGTCTGCTGGGCCAGGATCAAGCACATCCCTTCAGTCTGTCAAGAGATATGTTTGCTTCATCAATGGCCTCCCCCCTCCCACCCTCCCTCCATGCTCTGGTGGTTGCAATCGCCATGTGGACTATCCACACGATTGTCTTGGATGCCATCGCTGGCTCCATCCCCACCTCCCAGAAGCTGTCCACAGATTCCGGTCTCATTTGGTGGACCACTTTCAAGCGTGGATGTTTGGATATCTCCCACCGCGTCATCGACAGCTGGTCTCCTCCTGGTTCCCAGTCTGGTTCATCAAATCAGACCCTTCCTCCACACGTGCTCAATAGTGGCTACGGCCCCTTCACACGTTCCCTCCCCCTCCCCATAAGTGGCGTTCCCGTTGGCAACAAGAGATAGCATCGCTTCTCTGGGGTGCCTCCCCTGGTACTAATTTTATCTTTCCTGAGTCATATTCGGAAGTGCCCGTCCCATGGTCAGCCTTCCCTGCAATAAATTTAAGTTTAAATTTAAATTATAAAATGAAACTTACTCCCAAGAATCTTGAGGAGAGACTTGTATACCTTTATAAAGTGATTGGAAAAAACATTACCGCTCTGAATGAGTATGGAGAACTTTTGGCATCATACAACATGCTACTCGTGATGGATAATAGTATTCAAGATCTGAAGGCATAAATGCTCACCACACTGGAGCCTCATCTACTTAACCTGTCACTCAAATGGAAACATCTGTGTGGATCACTTAAAGATTTGAACAACAGCCAGTCAAAACTTGTACACAGCTATCTATGATGCACGCTGATCCTGTTAAAGAGGATCAAATATTATAACCATATTTTAAGATTATGTACACTCCAGGAGATAGGACAATTGCTGGTTTCCTCCAAATGTACAAATAGCATGGATAAAGCTGGTTGCTCGCCAGAAGGATCACCACGTGCAGGAATGCATGAGAATCTAGGCTCAAGAGATCTTCAACACAAGATTGAGACATGGATTATCTTGGACGGAGTTAGGAGCATCTTACTCTCTGAATTTAGTAGAGAACATGATGTCAAGAATTTAAAGCAAAAGTTCCTGCTAATGAAAATGGGCAAAAAAGAGAAATTGCAAGTTATGCTTCTTGTATCTACCTTAAGCCCCAGAAGCTATGGACAACAGGAATAATGGATTTTCCCAATACCAAAAGCATTTTGTTAAGCTCCCCGGAGATGCATCCTAATCTGAAGATGCACATGACTTTGGAAGTCAGTAGTGCTATGTCCCTTAAAGCACTTAAAGAGGCGCTACTCAATGTGTAAGGTGTTTGCAATTTAACCAGATTGTGCTTTTCCAATGTGTTCTGATAGTAGTGGATTGACTGAGGATGATACCCTGAGCTTGACTACTAGTATCAATGGTTGTAGTACCCAATGTCACGAATTTGGCTAAGAAGAACTAGACTGTGCTCCCAGTCAGGGTGCGCGAGCACCCTGTGGAGGCCCCAGAATGCCAAAGACATAGCGGTTCGAGTGATTAATAGAAGTGGGGTTCTATAGGAGACATGAGGAAAGCAAAGGTTCAGTAACATACTGAAGGCCCCCAAGGCAAACCAGATGGTTGCATTGGGGGCAACCGTGAGTCTTGTGAGGGCAAACCCCAAGGGCGGGAGAGGCAAGGAGGATGATGACACCTCCAGGGTTCACAGTTGCTGGCTTTGTGGGTTTGGATAGGGGGGCTTGCGCGCCAGCTAGGGATGGCACAGAGGCCGCCATGTGATTGTAAATGTGAGTGGAGGTATGGCAAACCCCATGAGAGGGGCTGGGACCAAGCTTCCCCTGGAGGGGGCACTCGAGGTCCCGCTGGTGGACTGTTCCAGCGGCAGCTGAGGCAGCTTTGGAAGCCGAGTCCATGAGCAGTTGGGTAGGGGCGCCCAGGTGCTGCTCTAATGGGGAGCAGTTTTGGAGGACATGGCGACCAAATGGATGGAAGGGTCTCCATTAAACAGACGCGTAAAAATAAACAAAGCATCGGGTTTGTCATTGGGGTGAGGCGGATTATTGCATTTATGATCTGCTGCTGTGTGGCAGGATCAAGAGACCAGATAATCCAGTCAGCAAACATTGGTAGGAGGATTTGGGTGATGGCGCGCTTTTTTAGATCAATCGAGGGAATTTTTTGAAATTTAAAGAGGTAGACAGAGGCCACGGCAAACTAGGTGAGGTATTTAATTGTTTATTTAATGGAAGGAAAGAGAATGAATTGATAACTACCCTAAGCTGAGGCAGTTGTCTTTATAAAGTGGTCAATATGCATGGGGAGGTATTGAGGGATTGGTCATTTGGGGGTTGGTAAAGGGATTTGGTTGGCCAGCTTAGAGGGGGGTAGAAAGCTGCTCCCAATTCTGGCAAAAACCTATTAAATTTTTGCAAATTTTCCCAGATCCTTGGGGCCAAACCAAGTTGATACTACTGATTCAGGTCCTGGTGACTCAAATCAGCCTGTTCGCATGGCTTGAGTGGTCCAGATTCATCCTGGGAGGCAGGGGTCCTTTGATCAGATTATTTGCAATTTGTGCCTATCCTTTGATTGTACTACTCGTGTGATCCAAACTCCCTAGATCCAATTTTGGAGCGTTAGGACAGATGTTCTGAGTCGTTTGGGCCTGGGTTCACAATATGAGTTGTATTCCGATCTAATTTCCAAAGCAGGCCAGTCCAAACAAGCTCCCCCAGTCCAGAAATTGCCGTCCAGGCTCCGATCTTGGGAATGTCCCATTTTCCCAAAATTTAGATATGGTTTGCTTGGGGAGTGGATGGTCCCAGGGGCCTCTCCATGCCCCCTGATGTGTGCAATCTCCCTGCAGACCCCTTCTATCAACCTTACCAGGGTTGAAGAGGGGGGAAGAGGTGGGAGTGTGATGTCTTTGGGTGGGAAAGCTGTCAACAAGAGCTCATCTGTCACATAGGCTAGGTCGCTCATCTGTGACAGAGGGTCCACTGGAGCCTTGGGGCCCCTTTTCATCCAGAAGGGGTGCTGATCCCTATTCAGTTGCAAGGGATGGTCCCCAGGACTTACACTACCCTTTCCTTTTTTGACAAGGAGGATCTTGCCCCAGGGGGCACGGCAAAAAGCATAGTTCTTGTGGCGCTCTGGTAACTTTATGGCCAATATGGCCGCAATCTTCTGGGGAAGGCGGGGGGCTGTCGGGTGGGAGGCGTGGAATTCCTTTATTAGGTCCTTGAATTTTGTACAATCGCGCGCGTTCACCCAGCTGTTCTCATATGAGGGGTAACCTTTCCGGGTGACCAAGTACTGAATGAATCATCGGGACCTTTGGAAAGCTAAAATGGCCTCCACCTCCACTTCCTGGGATTCCCCAATGACAATTGGCTCAGGGGATTTTGGCCTTTCCCCCTTAAAGGGGGTTAGTAGGGAAGTGTGGAAGACATTGTGCTGCTTCCAGTGCGCGGGCAGTCTCAGGCAGTAGGCTCCATTGCCTAAATCCTTCTTGACCTCAAAGGGTCCTGAGCATTTTTCTGCAAGCTTGCAGGTGGGGGCTTTCAGGGGAAGGTTAAGGGTATCTAACATGACAAGGGAACCATCCATGATCTAATTCCCCAGAAGACACTTCTGATCATCGAACTTCTTGTAGTCCTTGATGGACTTTGTCAAGTGTTTGTGAACCAGGTTGTGCATCTTGCAGAGAGAGCTTACTCAGTCCATGGCGGTGGGAACTGCTGAGGAGAATCGGGGACCAATCTGGAAAGAGGGGTTATACCCCAGAATGGCCTCAAATGGAGAGAAGCCAGTTGAGGAATGGAGGGAGTTGTACGCGAACTGTGCTAGGGGTAGGTCCTTTCCCAGGTGTCTTGTGAGGCCGTCGCATAGCAGCACAAGTACTGGTCAAGTACATGGTTCACCCGCTCAGTCTGCCCATCAGACTGGGGGTGGTAGGCATTGGATCTACAGGGCTTGATGTGAAGGAGGGTCAACAACTCTTCCCAGAACTGGGCCGTGAACTGGGGTCCCCTGTCACTCACTATCTCCTTAGGGAGACCAAACATGGCGAAGACATGGTTGACAAATATATTTGTGGTCTCCACCACAGTAATAGAAGAGAGGCAGGGATGAAGAGTGCGAAGTTGGAAAATTGGACTATGACTATCAATATCGCATCAGAGCCACAGGAGGGTGGGAGCTCTACAATGAAGTCCACTGAGACTGAGGTCCATGGCCCCTCAGCCTGCTGCAAGGGGTGTAACAGTCCCTTCTTTCCAGAATGATCCAATTTTGCCCAGGTGCAGGTGACACAATGAGAGATCCAATCGGGAATGTCCTTTGAGGACCCAGGCAATATAGGTTCTCTTTATGAGATCTGCACACTTTTTGATACCAGCGTGGCCGAAGGTCAGGGGGACATGGTGTTCCTCAATGACACGGCTGCATAGGGAAGGAGTAACCCAAACCTGATCGTTGAACCAGATTGTTCCATCCTGAAAGGTATATTTAGTTCTCTTGCGGCGCATGGGCTCTAAGTCAGCAAGGAGCTCTATTCCTTAAGGGCAGCAGGTTTGGGAAGTGAGGACATGTGGTAGGAGCAGAGTGTCCAGGTCTATATCAGCGAAGGATACAGTAGGGGGGCTGAAGAGAGGATTTGGGAGGGGGGACTAATGTTATAAGGTCTAATGGGTCTTCCTCCCCATTGGGAACAGGGAGGGGTTATGGCTGAGCATGTCCAGCAAGACGTCTAGGGACCTTTGATGAATTCGTACTTAAAATAAAACCCATAGAGGTCTTGACACATGCAAGTTTTCCAGTGTCCTAGCTTCTGAGGTTTGCAGTAGTAAAGCAGGGCCTTATGGTCTGTCCAAACGGCAATTTAGTGCAGGGCGCCCAACAGAAGGTATCGCCAGTGGGTGAAAAAACCATGCTACCACTGCTAGCTCCTTATCTTATATTGGCCACGCTTGCTCTGTTGTGGTAAACTTAAAGGAGTAATAGGCCACTGGGTGCTCAGCTCCCTCGTGCTCCTGTAACAGCATGGCACCCACTGCCACTGACGAGACATCGTAGGCTACTATGAAGGGGTGGGACGTGTCTGCATGCCACAGGGCGGGAAGCTGTGAGTAACACCTCCTTTATAACCTCTAGTCTTGCTGGCACTTGGGGGACCATTTAAAGGGGGCGTTCTTCCAGGTGAGGGGGTGAAGGGGTGCTGCCAGTTAGGCAAGAGCGGGGGAATTTATTTTTCGAAAAGGTGACAGCGCCAAGAAAGCTGCAAAGCTGTTTTTATGTTGTTGGGGTAGGCCAAGACTAAATAGCCTCCAGCTTACAGGAGGGACAGCATACCATTTCTTCAAGACAAGATTCTCTAGGAAGGTAACCTTGTCCCTGAAGAATTCATACTTAGAGGGTTTAACAAATAGCTCGGCCTTGTGGAGGGCTGCCACTACCGCTTCAAAGTCCCTGGTGTGTTGTTTAGAAGTGGGGGAACGGACCAAAATGTTGTAAATATAGGCCACCACGCATGAGAAGCGCAAGTCCCCCAAAACATCGTCAATGAGGTGCTGGAAGGTGGCTAGAACATTCTTCAAGCCAAACGGCATCACTATGAACTGGAAAAGCCCCCAACGAGTGTTGATGGCAGTGAGACACTCCTGTCCCCTTGCCACACTCACCTGATTAAAGGCATTCACCAGGTCCAACTTCGAGAAGATGCAAGACTTGGCAATGGCCTGGGCGATGCTCTGCTCTAAGGGTAAGGGGTACGGGTCAGGGATGGTAATGTTGAGAGGTGACCATAGTCAATGCAGAGGCGCAGGGAACCATCTGCTTTCCTGGCGAAAACTATGGGGGAGGCAACTGGGGAAGACTTTTTGATGAGCCACCCCTTCTCTAGCATCTCGTCCAGCCAACTTCCCAGAGCCCTATCCTCTTCCTCTGTATAGGGGTAGAGGGGGCAGTTGATCTTGACTAGGTCGACTGTCAGCTGGGATGTCAAGTCATATTTGGAGTATGAAGGGAGCTTGGATGCCAGTGACATGTTGAAGATGGCCTTATAATGGGGCTAAGAAGGAGGGAAAGTCTGGAGGGAGGTCAACTAGGATGGGGTCCAATGGGGCGATGGAACCAAGGGATGTGCCCTGGAGAAGGGTCTTGTCATGGTAACATGACATCATAGTGGGGACCAACCCCAAGGATAAGGCTGGGCGCCAGGAGGCCAGAAGGTGAAGTTACAGGCCCTCCCTGACATTAGGCATACACTAGACCAACGCTGGGTACGAGAAAAATATGCCCAGGTTGGTACTAGTGAGGTGCCAAATGCCCAGCCCCTTACGTCAGCCCAGGCATTAAAACGGATGCTCTACTTAATTAATGTGGACGGAGCATTTGGTTAGTCAAGGAACAGGGTTTCGAAACCCATTCCATTTACAAAACAACGCGTTTGGGTTGGATCCAGCTTCAATTGATTACTCAAGTGAAGTTGGTTTCAGCATATCCAACCAATTTGGATGGAAGTGTCTGCCTATTGGTGGGTCAGTGCTTGGGACCACCTCAGCAATCCCCATATTCCCCCAAAATCATTTAATTATGTTTTTCATGACCAACAATCCTTGTTGGTCAACTTCCTAATAAACCTTTTCCCCATTTTTCCATTTTTGCTTATGTTAATTTTGAATGATACTGTGTGCGGACCCCTTCGAGGAGGTCTCACGCTACATTCACCAAACAATTTTACAGATGATCTGGTTAGCCCCTCATGCACAGTTGGTTCGCCTAGGTTCCCTCCATCCTGGGATGCTTCCATTTTTCCTTTTGTGCACCGCGTCATTTTTGGTGGTGTTTTTGTTATAATAATCACACTTTTTCCCTTTAAGTCATTATTGATCCAGCATCCTCTGCTAGGCTCTAGTAACTTTGGTTCTAACGGTTATTTCCATGCGTTAGCTCTGTGCACTGAGCATCACCACGCTGGAAACAGGAGAGTTATAGACACTCTCCTTACATTAGTTGACCAACCCCTTAAAATTATGTGCACAAACTTTTTCTGTGTGGAACTTTTCCAAGGTGTAAACGGTGGGCGCCAGCTGAGGGCCTCAGCTGTAGTCAGCCGCACAACTGTTTCCTCTTTTTCCTGAATGCTGGAGCAACTCGGCGTTATTATGGTTGCCTCCAACTGGAAAGTATCCACCCTTCGTGCTTGTACCTGGTTGATACAAATGTTTTGAGGTCTAGATGTTGTGATTCCCCGACTTTCTGTTAAAATTACCAACTTCAATTTTATTAAACAGGGTTTATTTCAACAGCGCATTCAGATGATGCTGTCATAATTGGCACAGAGGGCCCTGGGGGTGTTGGCCTTGGATAACATCGGGCGTTCCGTTGCTCTTAAGGTAATAGGGTCATTTGCATCTAAAAACGCGTTTTATAATGGAAACCTGATATATACCTCTGATCCATATTTACTCTCTCATGGCTCAGATATGGAACCTATTCAAGTGTATGGAATCACCCCAGAAAATCTTCGTTTAGCCTCTTCCATGATTGCAGCACTCAAGAAGTTGAAAAAGAACTGCGCTTACAATATGAAAATGTTTATGCCCCTGCTGAAGATATGGTGGGATATGTGGCATCAGTAGTAAGAGTGGCCAAGTATCCCTCTCCATTCTTCGATTTAAAATCATACCAGGGTGACATGTTACTGCCAAATGAAGGGTTTGGTGGTGATTTACTGGCGTTCTCAGCTTTTCATAAAGACTATTCTGGTTAACTTCTACTGACTGCTATCCTTTCCTCCCCTTTAGGAAAATTCAGCACCACTATCCTGGTGGATACTAGTGCCACAAAAACTTTATGGACCAATGCCTAGCTGAATATCTAGGGATGAGTTACCTGCCAGGTGGTATGGTTAAGGAGGGGCGTCCCAAGGTATTCCCACTCTAAAGATCATTGGGACAGTAGACTATCAGGTTGGCAAGTACCACTTGTCAGATCACCTCCAAGCTATCAAAAACCTCTTGTACCCTATCATTTTGGGTGTGGAGTGGTGGCGGAAGTTTGAAATTAAATTCAACTTGAAAGAGAAAACCCTATCCCTTACACTAAAGAATGGTCGCACATTAGTTGTTCCTTTGTATGAGGCTAACACCCAGGGAGAATTGCCCCACTGGCCCCACATTCACCCTTATAGCCTTGCCTCTATGCTGAAGCCCACTGTGGTGGCTCCTCTACCTTCTTGTTTGGAGGGTTTGGAATCCTCTTTATGATGCAGCATCCGCTAATGCACTCCCTGAGCACTCTGAATTTTACTGTGACTTCAAGCTCACTGTGGATAAAGTGCGTATATCTTCCCCCATTTACCCATTGACTGTCCGGGAGGAAGAGGCGTTGGATGTGTGGGTAAAGGAACAGCTAGCCAAAGGTGCAATTTTTCAGTGTACCTCCCCTGTATGCTCTCCACTTCTCTTGTTGAGAAGTCTGATGGGGTACTCTGCGCCCATGTGTGGTCTTTGAGAATCTTAACAACGTTACTGTACCAGACGTCACCCATAC
>JAKSZP010018179.1:0-10856 GCA_022478985.1 Massospora cicadina
TTTTCCAATGGGCGATGGACATTATCCTTGGCAACGGTTTTATGCGTTCTTGTATACCTTGACGATATTAACTTTTTCCCCTACACGTTTTGTGCATCTTACCCATTTGGGGGGTACCGCTGGTTGGCTAAAGAACTAAAATAAAACCCAAATTGCCATTTTTAAGAATCAGCTGGGTACCTCGGGTTTGTAGTTGTCCACAGGGCTGAGGCCTCAACCAGATAAGGTAGAAGCCATTTGGAAGATGACTAAACCAAAGTAAGCGAGATATACAATATTTTTAGGGATGGTTGGCTACTTCGCCCTTCATAAAAGTTTTCATTGTTTGGGGGTCCGCTGTTTGGTTTTAAAAGAATGCCACGTTTGAAGGGAAACACTTTCAAAATCCTTTGATAATCTTCAAGCATCATTGATTGAGGCGTTAGTGCTGACCCCAAATTTTGAAAAGGATTCATTGTATAGACGGATTCTCTTTCCGCTGTGGGGGCAGTTTTTCTCAAAAAAATGATGTGGGGAGGAGCCCCCTGTGGTGCACTGCGCTAAATCTAATAGCCATGAACAAAATTATACTGTGACTGACAGTGGTTTACCAGTGATTTTGCTTACAAGAATTCAGAGTGTATTTGCATGGGAAAAATTTTTGGATGGATCACCCTCATTACGGGCTAAAGAACCTTGGAGCCAAGGGCCATCTAGCATGATGAGCCCTTAAACTACAGGCACAACTTCAGCCCTTCCCAACCAGGAGCAAAACACCAGAATGCGTTGCTTGTCGAGGTAAAATATTGCAGTTATGGCAGATCTGAGCATATTTTTTGGAAAAGACTCAGTGGAAAAATAAATGATGAGCTGCCCAAGTTGTCAAGGCATTGAATGAAATAGGGGGCAATACTTAAGGGGGTGAGTTGTAAAAGCATCAGCAAATCAAAGAAAACTTTCCTTGCCCCTCAACAAGGCCTAACATTATCATAGCGCACATAAGGGAGTTGGTCATGGTGGCATGCGCAATGCGTTGTAATTATTACAGCCTTGGTACTACTGGAAAGCATGAACTTGATGTGTTTATACTATCTCTTTTCACAAGTGCCAAGTGGAAAACCTTCCACTGGTTTCCTCCCCAAATTTGTGAAGCTTCCCCTTGGCATATGGGTTTTTATTTTTTTCCCCCTGCCAACAGGACAAAAGGGACAAATATATCCTGGTGGGAATTTACTACTTTTAAGGGGGGTTAAAGGGACACCATTTTTGGGGTCTGGGGGGAGTTACTGTGGCTAAGTTTGTTTGGGAAAGCATATTCACTCACAGCTGCCCCCAGTTTTTCCTTACCAACAATGGCACTAATTTTATCTCACATACTTCCCAAGCTCAACGAAAATGGCCATCTGTGGGGTTCTAACAACCCCGTATCACCCAAAATTCAACGGTGGTTGAACAGGTCAATGGGACCTTGGTGAACAAATACAAAAGTTGGTTATGGATAGGCCCTCTGATTGGATACCCCCCTTTTCCCCCAGTATTTGTATACAATATTAGTTATTATTCTGCCATGGGGGAAAAACCCCTTCCAATTGCTTTTTGGATGGCACCCCCCCCTGCCTATATGCTTTTATAGTGGACACTGGTGGAATGGATCTACAATGCTTTTTGTGCTAATGAATATGCTGAAAAAAAATTTCAAACTGAAGTGTACTCTTGTTGAAAAATCAAGAACCAGGCTGCTAACCAGGTCCCGCAAAGTGACCTAACTCATCAAATATGGAGACATGGTTCTATTAATAAACATGGGTTTGGGGGGAAACACAAGTTGGGTATATCTAGATTGGGCCCTTCAAAGTTATTGAAGACGGTATGGATGCATATACTATAAGGGCCTTGTAGCAGTCGAATTTTCAACCAATGAGAAAATTTCCCCTGGGTGTATAAGCTAGGAGCCTTATCATCCAGTCAAAGGGGGGGGGAATGTAACGTTCTAATATGACTGGATGATAAACCCCAAGTTGATTTGGCAGAATGATGAAATTCGCCAAATTGTTATGAGTATGATTAATTCAAGCTCCTCGAAATGTGGCGATTTGGTTTTTTTGGTAAATCATTGAAATTAAAAAATTGTGAATCGAATGAAGAATTACCGGAACCAATAAGATTGGGCAAAAATTACTAATTAAACAGTATCCAAAGTCACTATATAAAAGCAGGGTGAATGATCAAAGGCTAGGTTTTAATAGTTTAGAGTGGCAAAACGAGGTCCCCTTTTTTTATTTAAAAAAAAAAGTAAAATGGGAGCAAGTGCTCCATATTTTCCCATAAGTTATTGCTGTTTCGAGGGCAATGATCCTCATATCATTGGTCCTATTCCTCAATGGGTCAAACCCTGCGCAAAATCATTTACGGCTATCTCAACAATAATGCCAATTTATAACATGCCTTTCATTAATTATTAAATTTGTAACTCAATTTTTGATAAGCAGTAAAAATCTAAACCCTTTTCCAGATAAAAAACTCTATAAACATGCATTGAAGATTATATGATAAATCTTTTTTAGCACTAGTGGTGCCCAACCCAAGAAGGGGGAGCTGTCACACATCTTTAATTGCAAATGAGCCAAATAAAGGGATTTATTAAAAATAAAAATTACTAATATAGCCCCTAAGTTACCAGTCTAGGAAGCCTTATCAGAAGGTGAGGAAGCTTTGGGGAAACTTTTATCTGGAATCAGCTTTAGCTGGCAGACCATGGCGGACAACATAGGGGTTGAGGCATCAGTAACGTGTTGCATAAGGAGGTATAGTTGTGGGATTTTCTTCATTAATGAGGCCAGTGGAGTCCATCGTCTCAATAAATTGAGCAAGTTGATGCTCAGCAAAAGTGATTAGAGCAGAACTACAAGTAAATTACTTGATGCGCTGGCAGTTTTCATGATATTAGGGTCAAAAAGATAGGTTTTTGCTGCATTGAAGCAGGTGCGGCTTGCACAAAAAACCAGCCCTTAATCTCATACTTTGCCTCTTCCTCAAGGCATGAGGAAAATTGGGGATAGGAATACCCTCAACCAGTGGTTCCATTGCCCCATATATATGTTGGCAGAGGAGGGTTTTGGAAGGAGCAGCTGCTACTTCTACCGCCATTTTGTTAATATTTTATATGCAGTGAAACAATTTTTAGATATAAAACAGCGGGGATGCAAATTGGGAGAATTTAAAAAAATTACCTCCAAGGCGAAAATGGGCTTAACATCATAAGGCTGATCTGTATCATCAATCCATTTAAGCGCTTTGACTGTCTTTAAATTGGCTATCTTGGGCCAGCCACCAGAGTTGGTGAAGTGGTAGATCCTGATTGGCTGCAAACTGTTGACCATGGCAGCTCAGCTGAAACTGTCTCAGCCATCAGCTCAGGATTCCGTAATTCTGATGAATTTCTAAAAAATTTAAATTTTAGCTGGCTTCTTCTTTGGAAGCAGCACCAGAATTAGCTGAGGTTGGGGCAGGAGGATCGTGCCCCACTTAAAAATTTGGGTGAGGCAGCAGCTGGCCCAACGCCAGAAGGAGGAGTGGCAGAAGCAGTGTAGGCAGAAGACATGGGGCGCTTGCACTTTAGATGATCCAATTCGAAGCATAAGGGGCATATGGCGTGGCTGTTTTCAACATTCGCCCAAAAAGGGTGATCAGGTGTAGATCTAATCACAGTTCAAGGGGGAATCGCAAGGAAGGTGTCATGATGGAAAAGGCATATTGTCACAAAGGCGTGAGGCCCTGCCAACTTACCCACCCCATTGGGAACCACAAACTGCAAGATGGTGTCTGCACCATAAAAGGCCAAACCCTCTGTCAGTTTGTGGTGAAGACGTTTGGGGGGAGAAA
This sequence comes from Massospora cicadina, assembly GCA_022478985.1. Classification (NCBI taxonomy): domain Eukaryota; kingdom Fungi; phylum Entomophthoromycota; class Entomophthoromycetes; order Entomophthorales; family Entomophthoraceae; genus Massospora; species Massospora cicadina. The sequence goes on from JAKSZP010018179.1 coordinate 3,862, forward strand.
TGACAACAACCTGGAAAACAGGACCACCAAAGTGGCCTCATCCAGGAGCCATGTGCAAACATTGGGAGATGGGATGTTTTTATAAAAAATTGGCAGCTTAGATGCCGCCACTGCATCAGCTTCTGAGCAGAAGCCAAGATCAAAATACCCCTTAAAGGGGTGAAAGTGGATCTATCCAGAAGGTTTAAAAACTACTGTGGTTATCTTGATAATGGCCATGCTTGCATATGGGAACAGATTCCCATATTTGACCTGGAGGCCAAAATTCAAATTGCTCTGTGGGTGCTCCAAATGGCTCTGAAGCACTGCTTGGGAGCTTTTTAGGTGGCAGGTCAAGTCCTGAGGGGGACATAACGCCCAGTAGCATTGGGAGGACTAGCAGAGAAAGCCCAGGTGTACTTTAGCGGTGGCCAAAAGATGCCAGATGGTGGCGCACCACCACCCCAAGCTGGGGAAGCAGGCGTTGACAGCATCAACATTGGTAAGATTTGGCTCATTCAAGCAGTCTTTTTTGTATTCTTAAAGATCTGAATTTTACTTCAATTTAAGTATTAAAGTGAAAGAAAGATAATATCTGGAAAATCTCAAAGCCTATGAATACTATAATATCCTTGTTATAGTAAGTGCATTCCACAGCATAATATGGGAAATCCCATGAACTTATACTAAAACTTTTACCTTTGCATATTCATCTGTCGCTTCTGCTTTGTAGGAAGCCTATGTCAACAACTGCAATAAAGATTCCCTTGATGAACGTAGCATTAGGAAAGAATTTGCCTACCACTCTGAAATCTTCTCACTGATAATGGGACTTCCACATCACATTATATGCGGATGGCATGGTGCACTGTTAGAATTGGCAGAAAATGAGTGTTGTTTCAGTACAGCATAAAAGTCTGCATAAAATGAATATACAAATAAGTTGGTTACCACATGGTTGTCAGTATTCTCCCTTTATTAAGGGAAGCTTCAACTAGGGGTTGTGACCCGCCTATGGGAGGATACTGGATTGGGATCCCCATTAACTTGGGGTAAGCCTGATCTGAAGTATCAGGGATCAACCCCAATAATTAAATTAGTAGTAAATTTGGCACTGGCAACTAATGCCGAGGATGCTGACCAATCAATTGGGCTGCGGGGAATTACATTCCAATGTCAACTCAATCAATTAATCCTTTCAGGCACACCAGAGACTTATGCTAAGGATGTGCCCATTTCCCATGTATTATTTGTTTCCCTCAGATTCAGCTAACAATGCCAGATCCACCCATTCCTGATCCATCGAAGTTCTATAAATAACTTGGAGATCATTTTAATAAATTCACTTTTTCTTACTTATCTCCTTTCCATTTTTAGCTTTACTTTGGGCCTTAATGGCCTCTTATTTCTCTGGGGGATTTGAGGCCCTGATTAATAGGGGCCAGGTCGAAGTTCCACCCCCAAAGTCCTGACAATGGTACTCACTACAGGGGACCCAAATTCTCAACGAGAGCTAAGAATGGAAGGAGGAGGGGCGGTCCTTGGCCTCTGACCCAAGAGGGCAAGTCAGGATGGGGGATAATGGCCCCCCAAAACTAGCCTGGGCATCCAAGCCCAGGTTACCAGGGTGTTATCCCTTTTCCAAATTCTTATGCCAATGCCAGCCCCAGCGCCAATGCTGGGTATCAATTCTGATGCTGGGACCTCATACCAATGCCAGCTCCCACACCAATGCTGGCCCGAGTGCCGATGCTGGGTGCCAATCCCAATGCCAGTCCCTGTCATGGTTGGATGACTTGATAGTGGGAACTGATGCTAGAGATAAGGCTGGGTGACAGGAGGCCCAGAAGGTGAATCTTCAGGCTCTTGCTGACCTGAAACACACCTTAGATCAACGCTGGGTGCAAGCCAAGCATGCCCAGGTTGATACTAATGGGGTGCAAAACGCCCAGCCTCTTATCTCAGCCCAGGAACTGAAACAAATGATTTACATTACAAATGAAGACATTGCAATTCAGTTTATTGGAGAGCAAGGGTTTGAATCCCATACAAATTATGAAACTTTAAGTTCAGGTAAAATATGGCTTCAATCAATTACTCAAATGAAGGCACTTTCAGTGTATTTTACTAAAATGGATGGAAGCATCTGTTTATTGGAGCATCAAGGCTTGGGCGCACTTCCACAGAACCTGAATTTCCTGGCCCACTTTAGATATGTTTTTGCAACCAACATTCCTCGTTGGTTGACTTTTTTAAATAAAAATTACCTGTTATTTTACGTTTTACTTATGGTTCCTTGGGCAAACTTGGTGGCGGACCTCTTTGGGGAGGTCTCCAACTATGTGGGCCACTACTTTTTATCGCAATTTACCAAAATCCCAGGTGCTCCCTTGGGCCGCCCAGGTCCCCTCCAGATCGAGGCCCCCAAGCCCCCTGACGCCAAGTTACACTTGATTATGGACTCCCCTCTGAGGTCCACTCAAGCTGTTATGTTCCTCACTTACCTGGTACTATATGTTGCACTCTACACCCTTGCCTGGGGTACCTTTGGCACAGGCACCATTTGAGGTGTCTTCTTTCCCTTTCTCTTAACAGCTAGTTTCCTAGCAATGTGGGTTTGCATCCCACATCAACTTGCTGGGAACGAGAGAGTTACAGACACTCTCTTGACAGTCCCAGTGCCAATGCCAGCTCTTACGCTGATTCTGGGGCCACTCCCTGATGACGCCTTCCAGATCCCACAATTGATCCCACACCGCCTACCTTGGCCCATTCCTCCCTGCTGCCCAGATCTGGTGCCCCCACCTCAACTTTGACCCCTAGTCAAGGCTTGGAGGGGGCTCTGTTGGGATTCTCCCTTTATCAGGGGAAGCCCTGAATAGGGGTTGCGACCCACCTATGGGCAGATGCCAGATTAGGCTCCCCATTAACTTGGGGTAAGCCCAATCCAAAGTATCAGGGATTGACCCTGATAATTAAATTAAAAGTAAATTTGGAACTGGTGACTAATGCTAAGGATGCTGACCAAATAATTGGGCTGCAGGGATTTACATTCTGACATTGACTAATCAAAAACCCTTTTGGGCACACCGGTGAGATATGCCAAGGATGCACTCATTCCCATGTATTATTTGTTTCCCTTGGCTTTACCAATCAATGCTTAATCCACCCTTTCCAATCCATCAAGGCTCTATAAATACTTAAGGATCATTTTAATAAATTCACCATTTCTTACCTATCTCCTTTTTAATTTTGGCTTTACTTTGGGCCTTAATGGCCTTTTAACTCACTGGGGGCTTTGGGGCCCTGATTAATAGGGGCCAGGTTGGAGTTCCTCCACTAAAGTCCCAACAATGGTTTTTCTGCTTTTGGGACTTTTGGACACCGCAATTCCTTGATTGTACATTTGTTGCCAGGGGATTATAATGGTAAATGGGCGGGCACCATCTAGCCACAATGTCTTACTGGTGCATGTTCTTGTTAGAAATAACTATATCTTTCCTAACGATTTTTATTGTGTTAGTAATTAGGAGTATTATAACGGTCTATCAGCAATTGAATGCTTCTAGTTAGAGAGATAATTTCCTTTAATTAAAAAGTTGGAACACTTAGTTATTGTCTGACAATAATAAACTAGATCTCTACACAAAAAGCTTTGTAGATTAATTAAAAACGAGCGCTATGTATTTACCAAAGCTGTATACAAGTGTATAATTTTTTAAGTAAAGGCTAAGTTTGTAATTATAGTAGCTACATTTTAATTAATAATAATTAAAAAGCCTAGAATCAATAAAGAATTAAAATTAGTACTAGCCAAAGTCTAATAATAAGATCATCTTTACTGGCTATATTGGCATAAATAAGCCTATATATAATACCTTAAAATCATCCAAACTGATTAATGAGCTCTAAAAAATTTTTTTTACAAGCATAAACACCATAGGATTAAAAACCAGTCTATATTATTTTCTTGAAATGAAGCTTCATGGATAGTATGAAGTATCCTTTAAAAAGTGCCAAAGTTACCTGGATATACTTCATCAGATAAGTAGGTAAATTTCAGTTTTTATCAGGAGAGCCAAATATAATGAGATAGTTTTTATGTGAAAAATTATACTGAAATGGTTACATGGGACCCTAATTTAAATATAGAAGAATTAAGTAACGTTGAGGGACGTCTAAGTGAATAGAAATTAGATTAGAAAGTAATCTAGATACTTAATTGAATATTATTATAAAATGATAATATTTTAGGAGGTCTTTGTGACTAAGTGGAAAATATGAATTCTTCCTTGAAAAGATCTTTAATTTTACTATTTATACTTTTCATTATGTATCTGTCATTCTTATTGAACAGGGAGCCATGTTGTTAAAGAGTTAGAGACTTGGTGGAAATCCTCGCATTGTTATTTTAGCTTCTAATATTTCCAAATTGTATTGTAATGAAAATTAATTTGTATGGGAGCTCAATATTTTTGGTTCAGATTAGATACCTTCCTTGGTAGGGTAAGATTCAAAGTCAATTTTATCAAATATAGGTAATTTCAATTACATCACAAATCTCAACAATGCCCTCATCAAGGTCATTCCAAGTAAAACAAAGGCACAAAGAAAATTTATCTGGACACTGTTTACCATTGCCCCAAATAACTAGACTTATAAGTAAAAGCTTTGAATTAAAAATATTCCTATAGGATCCTTAGTAAAAAGTTGAAAATTTTAGCCCAACAATTTTTTCTATAATGGTAGATTAGAAACAAGTCTAGGCTGATACTCCAGTAGCTTGATCCTACTAGAGATTAATTGTCTTCATCCTAATAGGAGATTACTAAATTTTGAGAAAGAAGATATAACTTGTAGATATATAACTTTCTCAATTATTTATTATATAAATAAGTTCAAAGTTATCATCTGATTCTGATTTGTTAATAACTGTTTACCTAGAGATAACGGGAGTTTAACTATATAGGGCATTAATAAAAGAAATATGAATAATCTATTGATAGCTAACTTGATAAGCCAGGAGCGCACTATGTAGATAGTTGTTATATTTTGAGTGGTCATAGGAGGCCACCATATGTAATATGAAGATCAAAGTTCCATTTGAACACTCTTTTTTTATAAAGTAGGTCTAGAAACCTTTTGTTAATTTTATAATGGTAGTTAAGTTTTGAACCATTTAAGAGATAAAGCTTTCACTATTACCAGGACAATCTCTTGGGACCCCATTATTAGCAAAGTGGCCTACTCGCTCAGGGTGCCAATGTTTGGGATTGAGCCTGTAAGCCTTGAGGAATAACCCTTGAGGTTAAATCTAGAGGAATTCTCATTTTATACCAAGAAGGGGAAGAACCCAGTGGCCATCCCTCTCATCACCCTGGGAGATTTAGCCCATATGGTAGATAAGAGGTGGGAAATGACATATCCCCTAAGAATCGCGCCTGTGCCTCCTCTTCTCACCATCCAAGAGTTATTGAGGAAAATTTAGGAGGTGTGTCCGGAGGTGGCAGTGGCCAGAAGACATTGCCAGTGGAAGGTGAGCAGCGATCATCCCTGAGAGGTGCCCTCAACCAGCTCATGTTCCACCAGCAGAAACAAATCAATAACTGGCAAAGTAAGATCAATTGTCATTTTTGGAGTTGAAAATCCCCATCCACTCTTCCCTACCATCGTTATTATGAATGAGCTCGTCCCTAATAGGTATGGGTGTGACAACCCCTTCCCTACTCAATAGAACAAGCCATATGTGGCTTGGATATGGGCGTAACCTGCTGTTTACTGGAGGAGTCATCATTATCCCGCCAAGCACAATTGTGGCGGATAATATTTTTGCTAGTAACTTTGATACCAATCCAACCAGGAATGCCAGATCTGAGTCAGGAAAAGCAAGTATTTAATATGGTGATCCTTTATTATTGAATTGAAATATATTATGACAAGAGTGAGCTTAGTCCTAACTCCCCATCAGTGAGCATATAGGGCTGTGGTCCCCAACAGGTACCTCTGTTGCTCCATTTTCCAGTTCTCACTATTTTATACTATAAATTAGGCGGGTTGATTTTGAAACAAATACCACACTGAGTTTATTTTAGCCTGTGCTGGTTTTAAACTGTTTCAAGGAAATCCAAACCCAGAGTGGAGCAGGAACCACCCTGCTATGCTACCACACTCCCATTGTCACTATATTAGTTGAATAAAAACCTTAAAAATCCAGTTTTATTTATGTGGTTACTAAGTTTATTAAACACCTAGTGAATATGATTTCCAATTTTGGAAATTTCAGGCATGTGTCCGTGGTTGTCCTAATTATTTGCATACCACTATATGGATGGCAGTACTAGGGGTACTCTGGTTGGTACTATTTGTATTAACTCATCCTAAGTTCTAGGCCAGTCTTATTATTATCAGCACGCTAATGACAGAGCCTCTGGAAGTTTTGAATTACACTTCCTATGGGGCAGGTTGTATCTCGAAGTTACACTGGGCGGATTCTCCACAAAAGGCAAAAAAATAAATAGGAAAATACAGGTTAAACTTGACCTAATTTTTATTTTGAAAAGAGCAAATATTTGAAGGATTTTTACAGTATGTAATCTATCAGAGTGAATTAATCTATGCGCAATTTAATCTTCAATCAGTTTATTGAGATCTAATTGATCATTAACTTAGATAGATTGTGATAGATTGCTCACTCCTTCTGATGAGGTCAGGGGAATTGAGGAAGGGGATTTTTGGAGATATGCAAATTTGGTGAAATCCTGAAACTTCCCCCTCAAGATTCAATCACGGTGGAGGATGACTTCTTAAAAACCTAGGATGAATACAATTTACCAAAATACCAGTATCAGTATGAACAATCAAATATTCTAATCCTTTTTGAAATATAGCTTTATAAGGACCAGACCAATTAGTTCTCAACTTTCAGTCCATCCACCTGGCTGAGAATGATAATACATAACATAATCTCTAATCTGATATTCTGGTAAGACTAGTTTATGTTGTTTCTTCGTAAGTCT
>JAKSZP010018180.1:0-10814 GCA_022478985.1 Massospora cicadina
TGGAGTCTCCTTCTTGTGAGGAAGAACGCAGAAGGCTTCTCACCCAATGGCGGGCATCTCCATCCATGGCATCTAACAATGCGAGGCCTTTTTGGGCATGAGATATTTCAGAAGCGTTACTGAGTGCAATTGTTGTCCACATTTGTACTTCAGTGAGAGTGTCGAGAACCTGATTAGTGATCTCTTGGGAGGGGATACTTGATCCTTTTCCCAGCCTGAAGAAGTAAGATAAGATGCAATCTGCACATCTTGGGTAGCTTGAAGAAAGTTTCCCAAAATAGAGCGGATGTTTCTCCTAAAGTCAGAAAGTGACCAAGCAAACAACAAACAACACACAACTGATTGTATGTCCATCTGGTAGAGGGTAACCACTGTGGCGCCTAATTTGAAAATCAAGGCAGAAGTGGCTGGAAGTAATGGTTGGTTGATTATGTTATGGAAATGGCAGAAGAAGTTTAGACCAGCCTGCCAGTTGGGATGCATGAGCACCCAAAAAGCAAGCCATAATGCCAGAGGCATTGCTGACCATACAACTTGATATGGAGCCAGAAAATGTGACATCATGTCTTGGTGGCATAACAATAGGGTAAGGAGTATCCCAATGGCAAACCAGACTGAACCCATTCCCAACTCAGTGGTTCTCACTACATGAGGTGAGATTACTGGGATAGTCTCAATGAGATTCTTGGCTTGAGCAGCCAACTTATTGGGGGCAATATGGAGATGGATTCTTTTTTTCCATTGTTGTATGTAGGGCCATAAGATCTCCATATATTGGTGTCAGAAATTAACAAGAGCGGGGTTGTAGAACCAAAAGTGTCAGACTTGCTGGGCCCAATCAGTGATAGAGGGAGCCATGGTGACCAAAAGAATTGGTAAAGCCCACTCAGAGTGCAGGGTGATGGACCACCAGAGAAATGCCATCTGGGATGCGGTCATAATGGAAAATAAAAAAATAAAATTTCTTTTTGGAAAAATTTTATTGGGAAAGGAAAGTAATAAAATTGACCAACAATTTTCTCAGTGCCATGCAACTGATTAAATAGTGGTCTATTGGGTAGTGATAGGGTGGGGTCAGGACCCAACAAATTTGGCCTAACTGGCGCATAGTTTGGGAATGGAGGGGTTTATTCTTTGGGAACTGACATTGCAAAATTTGGCAGTGGGCCAAGTCTCTGTTGGTTCAACCTCAAACGTCCAAACCAGGGCTCAACTATGTTTCCAATGATTAGCATGACAGCATTTGGCCCGATGAGCAATGGGAATCCCCCAAGGCCATCCCTTATAGGGATGGGTCCATTTGGTTGGGAACGGGTTTGGGATGGCCAACCCACCCACACTCGGTCATTTAACCGTTCATTTGGTCAACAGCAGCACATCAGGCGCAACGCCCAAATTACTATTTGAGGGCTTCAAACCCTCATTGATGGCGCCCAATATTTGTTCAATTGGTCTGGAGATTGAATTGGAACCATTGGGAAATTTGGCCAATATCTCATTCTTCATGCTTTTACAGTCATTCAAATTTTGGGCATCAACCAGATTGCCAGCTGAATTAGATCTGACCAATTCAATTTGGTAATCTCAGCACAAATTTCACTAATTCCTCACAACAGTTCTGCCAAGGTAAGTGTGGGTATTGGAGGTGGGATCCAAAGTGGACGAGCTGTTACCCATCGCTCATCTACTATGTGAGCAAGGTCATCCTGAGTGATGAGAGGTACCGCCATCCTCTTCAGTGTCTTTTTATTTGGGAATGGGAAGATGGCCTGATTGAGGCCAAAGGACATTCCCTGAGACTTACAGTGGAGAGCAGACCATTGAAAGGTACAAGCGATTCCCCTTTGGGGAGGATCCTGGGGACTGGAGATGGAACCTCATCTGCACAAGGCCTTCAAGAACTTTAATGGGGTGGTTCATTGGGGGGACCTCATTGATGGCAATGGCCAAATAGTGTTTATGGTGGAAGCAGCTAATAATGTTGCCAGTTCCTTCAAGGTGCTGGTAAGGAATGCATGGGATGTTGTGGAAGCAACTGAACTGACTTCTTGATAGAGGTAAAAAATTCCTTCTCTGGCTGCATTATAGGCTTGAGAAGCCTGTTCAGAAGGTTGTGGAGGGCAGGATTGGTGAGTGTTCCCACAAGGAAGAGAAAGCTGGAGACAATCCAAATGGGAAAGCCTATTTGTCCTTCAGGACTGGCTAAAGGTTGAAGATGGTGGTGGTAGCTGCCTCTCAGATTTCACAACCGCTAAGTTCCAGAAGTTACAAGACAGAGAGCTTTGCATGACATACTTGTCTCAAATCACTTGCAAAATATGACCTGGCCTGATGGACCTGTGGGGGAGGAGGGCTAAGGGATGCTGGTCTATACCAGTTTATCACTTTCTCTTCCAACTCTGCAGCAACATCTTGGTCACTGGGGCAACACTGTGTAAGTGGAGTAAGCATAATGAGTATGAATTCTGTATGCCTGTAAGGTGTGCAGAGGGGAGGAGACAGCAAAGCACATCTTCACAGAGTGTCCAGCAGCGGATGCTGTGTGGAGTAGTGTTCTCCTATGGTATAAAGCATACCAACCAGGGTGTAAGTTATCCTCTGGTCATCTTGCATGGCCAGAGATCCTGACTGCATATGCTCCTTTGAGTCTGCTTGCAGATAAGGAGGAGTTCAGCGTCTGATGCATAATATGGGGGGAGGTGAAGTATGGTCTATATCTTGCCAGAAACCAGCGTTGCTTCCCTTCATAAGAAATTAAAGCAAAAAGCTCTCTGGCTATAGTTAAGTAATAGCTAGAAATAGCTTTATAAAGCTATGGCAATACTCTTTCCTCAAGTAAGTCCAACTTGGGGGTCAGTCTGGTCTAATTCCTTTCAGTAAGGGATGTTAGCATATCTCTGAACAAGCTGGGTGACCTTTGCTGCCTGATAGACCAAACAGTGAGGAATATATCAGTTTTGGGGTGGTGTAACCCACCCCACCCATGGTTGGGCCCACATCTGTGGTGCTTAAATTTGTCACCCCAGTGCAGCAGGGGGCAGTATTCTGGGTTTCATCCCACAAAGTTGCCTAAACTGGGTGCTCTAAGGGGCACACAAAAAACATAAAGACTAAAATAACTTGGTCAATATGAGGCCTGCGGGGTCACATTGCAAATGTCACTGGGATTTGTGAAAGAAAATTAAAACTTACTTTTAAATAAAATTGAGCATGAGAAGATTTTTAATGAATTTAAAAATAAGTAAATTTACCATCAATCTCCTCAGTGTGTTATGACTGATTAAATAGACAATTGATTTAGGGAATATCTTAGAAAATCATGGGATTGGAGCCTTCAAGGTTTGACCTAACCTGTTAAACTTCAAGCAAGGGGGAAAGGAAAACAAACTTAATTAGAACTGACATCAAAAGGATTTGTGGCAGGCTGAGTCACTGTCAATTCAACTTCAGATGCCCAATTGTGGTTTTATCAAGTTTTTGACAGTTAGTGTGATGGCGTCTCACCTGATGGGCAACTGAAACCTCCTAAGGCCACCCTATATAGGGGCAGTCCAAGAGGGTGGGAACAAGTTTGGGGTACCCAACCTGCCCACACCTGGTCACTTTGACATCTGTTCAGCCAAGCGAGATTCATTGAGAAACAATCCTGATATTAGAGGAGAGGGTTCTGAGCTGGTAGTGACTTTCAACAATGACCCAACACCAATGGCAAGTTTTGCAGAAGATTTGACATTAGGCACATTCATCTTGGAAGTTACAAGCCTGTTGGGCTTTATTCCCAAAGTTTTTGGGTCAGGTTGTGAATCAGTGACAACGTTTTCAATAACCTAATACCATTAGCAAGTTTTGCTGAGGACTCGACACTGGATATATTCTTTTTAGAAGGTATGCACCTGTCAGGCTTTGTTCCTGATGTTTTTGAGGCATGTTTCAAACTGAAAACGACATTTCAAATGACTTGATGCTGCTGGCAAGCATATCTGAGGATTTGACACTTGATACCCCATTTACTGAAAGTGCATTCCCTTCAGACTTCATTGTAAAGGGGTTCTAGGCTTTAGGACCTTAATTTTGAGGGTTTGTTGTCATTGACTTCATTAGGTCCTTTTGCCCAATGGGGGTGCAGACTTCCAAATATTTCAGCGCAAATTCTCTCAATTTTCCATACTAATTTGGCAAAAAAATTGTGGGGACAGGTGGTGGAATCTTTAAAGGGAGAGCTGTTACCCATCGCCTATCTACCACATGGTTGAGATTGTCCTGTGAGACAAGAGGGACAGCTGCCTTTCTTACACCCCTTTTTTGTAGAAAATGGGAACATCACCCAGTCTAAGCAGAGAGGGTGCTCCCCCAGACTTACAACAATTCAGCAAAACTAATTTACCTGCTAAGTTAACTAATCTTTAGCCTTTTAACCAAAACCAGTTGAACTCTCAAAGTATCCAAAAATCATCAACCAAATTATCCAAAACCAATTGAACCTATTAATTTAACTAAACCATCAACCACTTACCTGAAACCATTAAGACTATTAAAACTTTAAAAAACCACAAACAAACACTCAGCCAAAATAAAATTTTAAACTTTTAAAGCAATAAAAGCTACAACCATTTATTAAAACTATAAACCTATCAAATTAAATGTATAATTTAATATTTAGCTGAATTGATATATGATTAACATCTGATTTTTATACTTTTAGTACTAAATAACTTTGCTAAAAAAATTTATCTTTCTTATTTTTTAATTATAGCTTATTACAATCCCAAAATTTATAAAGTATTTGTGCCAAGTTTGGTGATTTTTAGTTCATTTGTTCTTGGAATAATATGTCATACATACATACATACATACATACATACATACATACATACATACATACACTTTTCTCTCTCATGCGGATCAGTTTTTGAATTCAAAAAAATTGAATCAGTCAAATTAAGCAAAAAGTTTAATAAAAATATAATTTTATTCAGATGTCAAGTATGCTGCAGCCATTATCTGAGTTGTCTGCATCTGTGTCTGCTGTTGGCCCTGCATGGGGTAGTGGTCCAGCTCCACCAAGCATTTTTTGTGTGACAAGAAAATGCACCAGGGTTGGGTTGACCAGCCTTTAAACACAATTGGACACTTTGCTCTAAAGGACTTAGTGTTACACTTAGCTCAAACACAATTTACTTGAGTTAATAGTATTGAATCACCTCACTCAGCTGTTCATTTTTGCCTGCGGGTGGAGTACAGCCACCTTTTTCCATACACCAATCACCAGATCCTGGAGCTGGCAATGGAAGCATTTGCTTCCTCCAGCTTTGTGGATTTCCACCCTTTTAGGGGCTATTTTGATTTGAGGTGTCCTTCTGAGGAAGCCATGGCAGCTGCCACCCAAATAAAATTTATTTATAAAAATACAATGATTCCAATAACCTGGACCTGCTTGCCATCTGATATGACTATGGTCATGAAGCTGGTGGGTCTTCCTTCCCATCTTTCCCCTCAGCAGCTCTACAAGGAGCTGATGACTGGCCTTAGCCAGTATAGGGTAACCCAATTATCAATTTTGTGATCCTACAGGGTGCAAAGTGCTGTGCAGGACCTCAGGCTGTGGCAACAATCATCCCGCATCAAGTGGGAATCACCCAGCTGATCCCCCCTCACGCCATCATCCCCTTGGTACCCACCTCACCCTTCTGGGCTTGAGTCAAAAATGGCCAGGCAGTTTGCCCAGTTTGTTTCATATATATCCATTTGAAGGCAAAATGCCCTTGAATGGTGCCCCACAATCCCACAGACCTGGCAGCTGGGGCCACTGGCAATTATTTGCCAGCTGCAATCCCCCACTGGGGATTGATTTTGCCACCCCTGCCAGCTGCCAATTTTCATAATTGGCAGAGAATTGGCACATCAAATCAACCAATAAAATCAAATAAAATTTTTTAAAAATGTCAGCTCGGTGGCAAGCTTTTCAGCTGGAGCCAATCAGGAAGCCCAATAGATGAATGTCAATTGCTTGTCATCAAAAATATGAAACCAATCAATTCACTTACCAGTAACTTTTTGAAACCTCTATTGATGATGAATTCCTGGAGCATTTTGGAGGAGGTCAATGAGTCAGATTGGCTGGTTTCAGGTCATTTTGATTGCCCATTGCCCGCTAGCTTTTTCAAACTCAACTTTGATAATTTTGCATCCCATCTATACCTGCCAAAATCAAAAAAATAATATTTATGCCAACATACTCAATTGCATTAAGTGCTACATTAAAGCCAACTAATATCCCATCAAGAGTTTACCTAAGTAAAACATCTGAGAACCTTTTAACTGGACTTCCAGAGGTAAGGTTTCCAACTGATTTTGAGGAGTCAGTGAAGGAGGATATCCAAATTTGCACCAAAATGTGAGTGTGGCAATTCAGATGGTTGCCAGAGAATCCCAGTTTGACCCCTCAAAGAAACCCACACCTAAGGCTGAAGCAGCCTTCTGCAAATTAACAGAATACAGATGTAAGGCAGAAGAAGAAATTACTAACTATGTGGCCGCCCTGGTATCTGCTGACATTCTTCATGAAAACACCCCTCTAGATCACCTTGATCCCCATCCCATGAATCTCCCCACTGCACTGTTAGCTGCAGTAGAGTGAGTACCCTTTGGGATCCAATTGGAGAAACCTCCCCTCTAAAACCATCTTCCCCCTCTGATATGTCAGGATAGGTGTGAGCCTGTCTTGATATAACAGGAGGTTAAAGTGGGTTTTTAGCTTATTGCTTCTTTACCTGTCTTTTTATTTTTTATGTCAGCAAGAAGGGTCCCCTGGTCCCCTTGCCTTTAATAAACATACATACATACAAATGATTTTCTACTTCATTACAATTAAAAATAAATGAACTTTAAATAGGAATAGTTTATGACTGTGTTGGCATTATGCACTAATTCCCTGAATTGAGGTAGCAATTAGCATGTGTAAACATTTCTGGAGTTTACTTAATTTTTTGAGGTGTGCTTTGAAGTATTGTCAATTATGTATACAATCATATTGATATTTTTATGAAGAAGTTATCCTAGATGAGTTCTTTACAAAAATTTAATTAATTCTTCACCACTAGACAGGTGCTGAGGCTCTTCCTTTTGTTAACTGGAAGGCACTTATGGACAAGGAAAATGATCCCTTCAATTCAACCACAAGAGTACTGTAGAGCAACTTGGACAAGGGAAACTATACCTTCTTTTCTAATTCCAAGAGTTGGCACAAGACAAGTAGATAGGTAAATATCTCTTCCACTCTAATCACAAGAGCACAATAAAAATTGTATATTTATCTAAATATTTTTCAAAGAAGTCTGTACTGTACTACTTTGCTTTATGTAAAATAAATAATAGTTTTAAAAAGTTTGGAATTTGACGCCCAACCCTTCCATTAGTGCCTTAATGGGAAAAGCATCTGTTCTCAATGATTTTTAACCCTAACAAATTGCAACAATTGTGAATGATGCTTCTGATCATTTATCCACCTGTTCAGTATCCAACACTGACTAGATTACAACCCATCCTAGCTTAGATCTAGAAATAGCATGTCCCAATGATAATATCTAACCCCAGCATAGTAACCTTATGAAGCTAGCTACCTGCTCCAGAAATGGAACCATTTAATCACAAATAGTAGGTTACATTACTTCAGTATAACCTGCAAGTTACTGCCAGTAAGATTAAGCAAACGCTTTAGCAATTAAGAAACACCTTTATCAAATTGGTGACAAACTTTAAAAGATCCACACAAAATAGTATACTTATTATTAACTAATTTGACAATTAAACTACTCACAAAAATTTTATGGATCATCATAACGGAACATTAATCACCTGGCAAATTTGATTTTGACAAAATATAATGTTATTTTATAAGGGAATTGAACCCAGACAAGGGTTAACAATAGTGATAACTCCAACATCTGCTATAAGTTTTTTGTTATAAATCGACCTTCAGCAGATAAGAAAGGTAATACATTATAATCTATCAAAGCTGGATAGTGTGGGCTTTCCAAAATCCCAACACATCTCCTGGATTGACCAGATTATATAGTGAAGCTAGAATTTTGGAGATAAATGCCACTTTATTCTGTGGCCTGAGTCAGCCAACATGGTTAAAATTGATTTCAGTAGAGCTAAATCTTTTCCTTGCTTGATGCATCTTCTTATGACAATCCTTGGCAGCATTATTCCTCTTCTTCTTTTCATATTTTCTGCAGCCTCATATGAGCACAGTTCCATGGCTACATGTCACAACAGGAATACTTTAGTTGATTTCACCAATAATTACCAAAACGCCTGTTTCCCCTACTTTAGCTTTCATAGCTGTGCACTATACCAGGATCACTCAGCCAATCTTACCAAAGAAACCTAAATGCCTGTTTCTCCCCAGGTCAGAGCTCTCACTATTTGATCAGTGCAGGACTTACAAGTTTTTGTTTTCTCATGACTCTTTGCAGTGGACCTAGTTTCAGCACAAGCTGGTCCTGCCAACCATCCATGCTCACTTGATCTTCTTTACTACTATAGTATATCCTCCTCCCTACCATGACATTAAGTATGGGAACACCACTAAATTCACATAATTGTGGCAAAAATAAAAACTATTATACATATTTATTTTCAAGTTTTTCTTAATATTTAAGGGACTTTTCATATGAATATTACTTTCCATTTTATTATTTTTATAATTTTTCTCTATATTTTTTATATTATATTATTTATTCATGTTAAGGGTGGTTAGCTGAGCAGGTAAAACTGCTTCCACCCTAAGTGTAGGTTTTGGTTTTAAAACTTGTACTGGCTAGAAAATTAAAAGGGTGGTTAGCCAAGCAGGTAAACTGCTTTCACCCTAGGTGCAGGTTTTGAACTCAAAACCTGCACTGGCTAGAAAAATTCTCATTGTGGTATATTTGTCCCAAGGTTGGCCCACCTCAAATAATTTTATTTATTCATATTGAGGAGTAGTAGCATAGCAAGGTGGTTCCTGCTCCACTCTGGGTCAAGTTTTGATTGACACAGGTTCAAAACCAGCACAGGCTAAAAGACTTGGTGTGGTATATTTGTCCCAAGGTCAACCCACCTTGTTTACTTGTTTTTATTTTATTCACGTTTTTTCTATTAGATCCAATACTTAAAGTATTTGCTATGGATTCTATTCACTATATGACCATCAGTAATGTTTTTTCAAAGTATAGATGTCTGTTGCCATCTTGATACTAACATTGAATGGACCAAACCATAAGGTGCCAGCTTGTTTCTTATTCTGAATTTATAGTTATCACAATGGGCTACCCAATTACCTACATGGTATTTCTTGAGCACCATCACTTACAATCATCATGTCTTTTTTCTTTAATTCTTCTCTTCAACATCATACCAAATGCCTGTGATTGCAGTTTGATAATAATATTTTGTCATTTGGATCAATATTGTTAAGCTCATCCCCAAAGCTAGTTCTATTGCTGAATACAAAATTGATGGTAGTGAAGCTCTTCTTCCATATTTAAAGTTCAAAGAGCATACATCGATGAATCCCCCCCTTGGGTTGGGACCATCTAGTACTAAAAAAAAAGTTCAAAGAGCATTTCTCATTTTCCATATGACGACTGATATTATATCAAATGTAACTGAATTCATGTAGAACAGAATTGGAGGGTTTCCCTCACTACCAATTTTACCTATGTTGTGGCTAAATTCCCAACAACTCTTTCCACCATTTTGTTCATTTCTGGTCAGTATGGAGTGGATACTACTCCTCTGCTTTTTCCATTAATTTGTTTAACTTGAAATCACATAAAAGGTAGAATTGTTTATTGTTACTGAGTAACACTTGTATGCATCCATGCCAGTAAACTACTTGGTCCAGAATGAGTCTCACATTGCTTGTTGCATCTATCTGACTCAAGTCTTTGATCTCAGCCCCTCTTGTCAGATGGTCTAATGTAACAATTATGTACTTTACTACCTTAGTACTAACACAGATTGGCCCCTCACATATATTGACACCATGTGTTACAAAACCAAAGGCGCTTTAACCAATATCCTGATACATTCTTGTGCATTTTAAGAACTGAAGCTCCATTAAACAGGCTAGATAATCCATTAAATCATAATCTGATTGATTTATAGCAAAATAATGGTATAGGTGATCCAGCGTTGTTCTTAGGCTACCATGCTCTAAAACTCTATGCGCAGCTTATATAATAGCAGAGTCTCTTGATGGTTTAAGAGATAAATATCTCATCAATTAGTTTGTAAAGCTGCCCATTCTTCATTTCTGTATTTTCATTGCTTTCTTCAGCGCGGTTTAAATCTTCTAAGTTTGTTGGACATTCTCCTTCTCAACTTCCAAATAAGAATGTTGGAGGTAAAAATGCCCCCAAATCCACTACTACAATTGGCCAATTACATGTCCGATCTTCTAACAATACTATGGTTACTGAGGATATGAGTACCATCAGCCAAAAGACCCTGGCAGATTCTCAGTGGAACCCTACCAATCAGAAAAACATGTTTTATAATCAAAATCAGTTTATTAAGGTAAAAACTGATAGTTGGATTGCTCTGACTCCTCAGCTGAATTTGGAGCATCCATCACATGGTTCCCCCTCAGCTACATCTCATTCCATACCACTTCCTAAATGGGGACCCCCCCTTTTTTAGGCATGGCGGAGGTCCCCCAAGGTGAGAAGATTTTACCTGCTGGTGATTGGGTACAATTTATCAAATCATTACCACACAGGTTTGTTCTGCCCCAGAATATTTTCCCTCATTCTGATAGGCCAAAAACC
>JAKSZP010018181.1:0-10754 GCA_022478985.1 Massospora cicadina
TATTTCAAATCATCACATTGACAACAAAGGCCTTTGTTGTGACTGGTTTTGGCCCTGGCAAGCATCTGCACTCAATTTAATCTTGATACTCTTTTACTAAAGTAATATTGTATCCCTCCTCCCCCAAGAGATGCAACAATTGGCCAAACGCACTAAAGACACAAGGGCACTGAAGCATAAAACTTAGAAACAATAACATATTATATATATGGTATCTCATTATATTTTTATCAGGGGATATCCCTTTTTAATTATAAAATATTTTTTCCTAACTTTTTAGAACCTTTATATGTATTATATGCTTTTTTATATATTATATTAGTTCCTTTTATCTTTTTATAATAATTTAAGTCTTTGCTTTAACCCTGTTGATAATAAAACTAATGGAGATGTTTTAATTATATAGACTTTCATCACCAACTTGGCAATAACTTTTAATGTGCTGTCCAAAGTTTATCCATTTTTGGGATGGCAATCAATCCTTCCGGTGCCATAGAAGGTGTACTTACCACCAATTGCCAATTTGATGTGGACGGGTCAAACAATTCTTTATCTTTTGTTTACCAGCTTTTCATATCATGTCAAAGCTTACATTAATTGAACAGAAAGACCTAAAAAGAATAATTGATTTTACTGATTGAGATGGAGACAAAAACATTATCAAAATTCATCTTGAGCAATTAATTGTCATTCTTAGCGTTTCTAGGGTTTTTAAAATCCTGTTGAAAATAAGGTTTAGTGACATCAATACCTATCTTATAATCAAAACTCTTTGCCTTTGCTCTATCTCGCATAGCATTTTCAATTAGGTTACAACAAGATAGAGTAGATAGGGTGTAATGTCATCCATAAAGCTACTGAAATGTCTAAGTTGTCTGAGATAGTATCAGGTGTATTAGAACATTATGCATAAATAAATCATTCCGCCATATTGTCTGTCAGTTTCTTCCCAATTCCTTACCAGTTTCCTTTTCATAAGGCTAGAAAAAAATTCACCTGCTCCTTGCTCTTCTTTCCTCAACATCAGGAGTTGTAATTTTCAGTTGGTTCACATTTACAACAAGTGTTATGGGATTTTTTCGTTCACCTTTTACCATCAGATTTTTTTCATGTTGATATCTAATTTATGATAGAACTTATTCTGTCAAAAATTCCCGTATTCTGGCTTCTATTAGTGGGAATAGCTTTAAAGAAATATGGTTAGACTCATTGAGAGCTGAGCCTAACAACTTCAGATATTTTACTATTTTAAAAAGGAGGAGTCTTATTATCTTATACCAAAACCATTTCCTGGTATAGGTCTCTGTTGGGCCTAAGCTTTGTTTGCATGGATATGATAGAGTCAAAATCATTAAATCC
Organism: Massospora cicadina; assembly: GCA_022478985.1. NCBI lineage: Eukaryota > Fungi > Entomophthoromycota > Entomophthoromycetes > Entomophthorales > Entomophthoraceae > Massospora > Massospora cicadina. The sequence goes on from JAKSZP010018181.1 coordinate 1,360, forward strand.
TTTTACATCCACCAAAATATGACCTTCTTAATGAAATCAGTTAGTGAAAGCTATAAAAAATTTCATCTTCAAATGTATGCTATGAAGTCTTATTTGCAGCTAGCCATCTGCTATGGGCTGCCAACTTGCTCATTATTGTGAGCCTGGCATCATTGCAAGCTCAATTATCAACATATATATGGAGCAGCACCAAAGTTTGTCAACCAGTGTTCAAATGTTAATGACAGCCACTACTTTCTAATGTTTGACATACCCAAAAAGTCATTTTGAAAGGTTGGAAAAATGATGGTTGTTGTCCCAGTAAAAAGTTGATAATTTTGAAGTGTTTCATATTTATTTGGTAATCATTGAGTTGACTACAATGGGAAGTGCTTACCCAGTAACAATGGTGGTAACTGGTGTATTATCAGGAGACATTGCTGAAAAGTGTTGCAAAAGCCTTAGCATATTTCTTGGGGCTGTAATTTTATACATTCTTTCCTCATATAAAATTGCTATCACCTACATTAGTATCCAAATGAAAAAGGATTTAATGACTCTCCACATCTTGTAATCACTTTAGGATCTGGGTTGCATCACTTTGTAACCTTTAGATTTTTTTAACTGCATTTTAAGCAGCTTTATGTAGCATTAAATCTTTAATTAACACAGTCTCCTTCTTCATTGGGAAACTTGTCTACATAAGATATTAATAACCTTTAAAACTGCCTGACTTCCTCATCTATTTTCATAACTTGTTCATCTAAAGTCTTCAGATCCGTTTGTGCTATGAATTTGATGTTCTGGTTTACTGTCTCCAGTTGTCTCCACAGATTCCGGAGTTTGTTCTTATAATAAAGTAGTTTTATTGCTAATTATAAATTTTTATCTGGTGGAAAAGACTCAATTATCCCTTTAGTGAGCATAAAAGTTATTTTATGACAACTGAACAGATTCTGTGACTAATTTGTAAGTGCAAATAAAGTATATGTAGGAAAGCTAGCCATTTAAGTCTTATTTACAATTGGTCTCAACACCAATCAAGTATAACCTTCTTGGGATTTTAATATGCCCACAATACCCAATTTTTTAATTATAATAAATCTGCTTGTCCAATAGGGGATATATCTGCTAGTGGATGTGGGAGTTATTAATTATCTACATTAATTATTGCTGAAAGAAATATTCCTAAAGAATATTTAGTAATTTTCAAGGTTTTGATCTGCCAGATCACTTATGTTTTGTCATAATGATCCTTGACAATACAAATTATTAGTTTGTTGATTTTATTATTGATAACCTAATTAACTTGAAGGAGTCAATCAGGTTTTGTAGCCAAATGACTAAGGTCTTTATGAGTTGCTATAATAGTGATGCCACCTGTGATAAGCAACAAGTTACCCTTTTTAGGGATTTCAACTTGTTTTTTTGGTATATGTCACATTACCTAAGAACGTTGTTACCCTTTTTAAACATCCTAGGATTGAACGAAGGCATTGGGACACTTTCTTTGTTCCAGCCCAGAAGAGGTCGCATTGATAGTTGTTGGCAGAATCTGACTAAATCAGTGAGGAAGATCATCATTTGGAGTGACCTTAGAGGTTTAATTCATCAGCGATGACTGCCTTTTCCAATTGAGGCGCCAACAAAAGAGTTGGGAGCTAAATTCTTTTATAAATTTCCTTACATCTTATTTAATAAATAATACAAAAAAAGCTCAAGTACAAATATAATTTAAACTGGCATACATTTAGTATCTATATACATGACTCTTGAATAGAGTGTAAGGATAGTTATCCATTTTCTATCTAATATATCTCCACGGAATCTGCGAGAAGAGAGAGAAGAACATCTGAACCTAATATTAAGTCAAGACCAAAGAAGAGGAGAAAAGTTGTACCAATATTCCAAAAGAACATTAAAGATTAGGATAAGCACCAGTTTGTGGACCTAATAATCATCTTAGCTTTAATAAATTCAACTAGAGTAAGGATCTTTATAAAATTTATACCTATTTAATTAATTAGTAACAATTTATACAACGCACATATAATGAACCTGTGCAGAAGTCTAGGAAGCTGAAGCGAGCTACAAACTGTAAATATTACAGTTTCAAGATTTTTACATTTGTGCTCACTACAGGAATAGTTTAGTTATAAGCCAGATTTTAATAATAAATCATGTCAACCATATTTTCCAAGAACAAACTAAGAAAACTTTGGACGCAACTAGAGACCATCAATAAGAACACAATGTCAAGAGAATGTCTGTAACTCTCATTCCCTGCAAGGTGGTGCAGATTGCACAGCCACAACACAAGGGGTCTAGTCGCTAGTAAACTGGGAAAAGAGCATTTCAGAAAGTGATAGAGCATAGGGGTCTTAAGGAAATGGTATACAACATAGTGTAGACAACTATATAACAGATAAATGAGAAAACTTGGTTAGACCCCAAAGAGGAGTGTTGAAGATTTGGGCTTCGCCTGATGGCTGGTTCGTTGTTTGGTGGAAACTGCAGCTTCAAGCGTCTATTGTGTGAGGACAATAGACAGGATGGTGCTTTAAATTTATGATACAGCTTTTTGGTAATACTTCAATTGTATACCTGGCATTTCACTTGAATGATGGCACGCTGCCCTGATCCCACTGATCCCAAGTGAAAATTGACCTTAATATTAGAATAAAGTGATAATGCAAAAAGTTTATAAAATAAATTATAAACTTTTTCCAGAAGTTAAAGGATGATTTTATTAGTGTAAATGCAAGGGTTATTTATAGGGTTTGATGTTAACCACATCTTACCCATGACGCCTTACTTTCAGTGACCCTTAGCCATATAAAAAGTTTGTAATGACGTCTACAAGTACTTTGACTCAGGGCATCATGCTCAGCCTCAGAGTTGGAGTAAACACCATCATCATCCTTGAGATGGCGTTTTGTCATATCTTCAAAATAGCTGAACCAATTTACTTTCACATGTAATTGGCAGCACATACCAAGGCGATTCATATCACTAATTAGTAATTAATTTGATTATAAACTTGACTGACATTAAAAACTAATTTTGACATAGACCAACAAAGCCCACGTGCCCAAATCATTAAATCAAAACTTAAATTTAAGTTTGACCTAACCAACAAAGCCCTCGAGCCCATGTCATCATAGTTGAATATAATTAAGTGAAAATGCTAGGCCACAAATTCAAGTTCAGATATACTTAGGATATCTTTGGTTTATAATAAGTGACAATTTAGATTCAGTCAACCATTCAACACTTCCCCCTACTTGACTGGATATAAGCGGCAGATACTCTTCTTCCTTGGTCACACTGTCTAATTCTTTGCATTCCTCAAAGTTCAAATGTTATCCATCTAGTACTAAAAAAAGTTCAAATGTTATCTCGATAGCCTTTCCTAAGCTGACAGGGACAGCGTGCCTGGTGCCAAGCTTCCTTAGGTTTGGCGCATCTCCAATTCTGTTGCAGTCTTCTCCAGTTTAGTCGCGCTCTCCTCCCCCTACCAAAGGGGGATACCTAGTTCTAATGCCAGCGAGGCATCAAATCTATGAAATAAACTCTATGGCTTACAATTATTATTATTTTACTTTTTACTTTTTACTTTTTATTTATTATTATTATTATTATTGTTTTCTTTTTCTTTTTATTATTATTTTTTATGATACAGATGAAGGAACTTAGCATGTACTCAATTCACAACCCAGCTGCCTTGATCCTTAATGGTATATACATCTTCAGACAATTTCTCCAATATGATAAATGGACCCTTCCACATCGATGAATCCCCCCCTTGGGTTGGGACCATCTAGTACTAAAAAAATAAATGGACCCTTCCAAAGTGAGGCTAGCTTGTGCGCGCGGCCTGTGCTATGAGTGTCACAAGATACTACTAAATCTCTTTCCTTGAACTTAGTCATTCCCCCATGCCTGACAGCTAGAATATTTTCAAGTATTTGTTGCACATAGGGTTTAGCGACTTCTTCAGAGGCTTCAGGTGTGACAACCTTACTTTGGGAGTGAGTTACCGCATGTACACTCAAGGAATCTTCATTCAATAAAAATTAGAATCATCTTCATTGTTAAGCAAGGCACCGTGGCCATTGTTTGCTTGTTGATCAGGTGGGACTGGTGTTGCAGGCACAATAGAGCATCCCGCATCTATTGTGCTTGTTCTTTTCCCTCCTCCTGCACAGTATTGGGAAGGACTATATTGACATTTTGCTGATGGCATTGGGAAGCATAGTGACCTTTACAATTGCAATTAAAGCAAGTAATTTTACTCACTGGCTGTGAGGTGTTAATCTTCTTATTGGTTTTGAAGGACTTTCCAGCAAAGGCAGTGGTTCCCAATCTGTAACCAGTATTAGGAGGGCCATAATTTTTTGAGCATCTGCATAATTAGTACCCAATTCAGATGTCACAAGGTTTTGCATGAAAGCAGGCAATAGGGTGTTTAATAGATTAGGGTAAGGTTCTACTGCATGCTCTAGTGCTATCTTGGCATTGATATCAACCATAGCCCGCGCGCCTAAGAGAACTTGAGCTTCACGATAGAATCAATCCACAAATTCATCAATTGCTTCATTTTTCTTAAAGCTGATGTTCATAAACTTGGATTTTCTGGTCAACATCCGTTCTGGACCTCCAAATTCATGAAGCACGGCCTCCTTGACTTCGGCATATGTTGGATTTTCATTAATGTGAGGCATAATCAATTCAATGCTCCACTCATTCAAGCAGTTAATCATGGTGGCTGCTTTGTTACGGTCACTGGCCCCATGCATGCCATTTCAAAGCGTTTGATGAAGGTGGTAATACTTCCATTCTTGTCAAAGGCTGGCAGGTTTGCTGGTTTGAAATTATCGCTTCCTCATTCCTGGTTATCATGATTACTATTTTGTTGACCAGAACCAGGCGTACTAGGGCGTTGGGGCATTGTATCCTGGTTTGAGGTGTTAGTGTTGACCAAAGCAATCATATTGCTAGGCAGTTGTTGACGTGGCCCAGCGTCCAATTTGGTAGCTATTTCTGAAGCTTCATCCTCATATTATTCAGAAGAATTTCCAGTTGAGTAGGTTGTAGCACACTGACAACACCCATCATCCAGAGCTTGAATTTGCTCATTGATTTCATTTTTCCAACTGACATAATTTCAGGTTTTTAATTTTTAATTTTGCTATTTCCTTATTCAGGCTAGTAGCTTGTAGTTGCAAAGTGGAAATCATTTGGTACTTTTCTTTTATTGCCTTCTTGCACTGGTTCAATTCTCCATGGAGATATTTGTTTGACTCATTAATAGCGTCAAGATCATCATTGAGATCATTGATTTTTCTGGTGTATTCATCCTTCATCTGCGAAATTTTGTTGCTCAAAAATTGATACTGGTCACCAACTGCAGTCCCAGCCATGTGCGCCATTGTTGAAGATTTGGGCTTTGCCTGATGGCTGGTTCGTTGTTTGGCGGAAACTGCAGCTTCAAGCGTCTATTGTGTGAGGACAATAGATAGGATGGTGCTTTAAATTTATGATACAGCTTTTTGGTAATACTTCAATTGTATACCTGGTCATTTCACTTGAATGATGGCACGCTGCCTTGATCCTACTGATCCCAAGTGAAAATTGACCTTAATATTAGAATAAAGTGATAATGAAAAAAGTTTATAATTAAATTATAAGCTTAATCCAGAAGTTAAAGGATGATTTTATTAGTGTAAATGCAAGGGTTATTTATAGGGTTTGATGTTAACCACATCTTACCCATGACGCCTTACTTTCAGTGACCCTTAGCCACATAAAAAGTTTGTAATGACATCTACAAATACTTTGACTCAGGGCATCATGCTCAGCCTCAGAGTTGGAGTAAACACCATCATCATCCTTGAGATGGCGTTTTGTCAGCTTTAAAATAGATGAACCAATTTACTTTCACATGTAATTGGCAGCACATACCAAGGCGATTCATATCACTAATTAGTAATTAATTTGATCAAAAACTCGAACAACATTAAAAACTAATTTTGACATAGACCAACAAAGCCCACATGCCTGAGTCATTAAATCAAAACTTAATTTAAGTTCGACCTAACTAACAAACCCTCGAGCCCATGTCATCATAGTTGAATATAATTAAGTGAAATTGTTAGGCCACAAATTCAAGTTCAGATATACTTAGGATATCTTTGGTTTATAATAAGCAATGATTTAAATCCAGTCAACCATTCAACAAGGAGTCCATAACCAAGTGTAAATTGGCGTTGGGGTGCTTGTGTGCCTCAATCTGGAGGGGACAAGGGTGGCCCAGTTGTGTACCATATTCCACTATTTATTTTATTGATAAGGTAAAATGGTTTATTTTGTTAGATACCTTTCCAATGAGGTCCGCTCACAGGTCCACCAAGAGAACCATACAAAAAATGTAAACTAATGAGAGAATATTAAAGCAAGGTGACCAAAAAAAATTTGATCTCACGGAATCACTAGTTAAAATAGGGGGATTCATCAATCTATGGGAGAGTTACTAAATTTAAATGAACCAATGAGTGTAAAATACCATCCTCTGAGGTACTGTAGCTCGAGTAAATCCAAACTTGAATTACCAACTATAGTTGAATTCTCCCATATTTGGCAATATTAAAAATTGAATGGGTTTCAAAACCCCATTATTTAAGAAACTGTAATGAACCATCTTCATTAATATCAAATTTGGTCCATTTCAACGCCCTTGATGTAATGTAGAGCTGACTATCACGCGCACTCAAGGATTAACTTTGTCATATCTTGCCTCTACCCAGCGTTGGTTCAGGGTATACTTCAGGTCAGGATGGCCTGCCAACTTTACTCTTTTATCCTCCTCACGCCCAGCCTTATCTCAACAATCAGTTCCCTCAATTGTGTCATGTAACCATGTCAATATTCTCCCATTTTGTTAGGGCTCCACCCACCTCCAGGGATTATGCTAAGGAGAAATTCTTATGGGCAAGGGAAGCTTCATGGCGGCGATACTTTTATTAGACTTGGTTCCTGCTGTCTTAGGGAAACTTTTGTGTAAAACTCATCTGGGACTTAGGCATGGGCACATTTTCGCAATGATATACAACTATTCTCAGCTGCATCAAACCCCTTCCATATTGCCAGGTACTCAAGCCTTTTTCTTACATGGCTGAGAGGCTAAAATTTCCTCCACTTCCCACTTTTGCGCCCCATCGATGAGATAAGCCTCTGAAGTCTCTGGTGGGCCCTTAAACAATGTCAGCTTGCTTTAATAAAAGACAATAAAGATCTAGAATGATTAGAGAAGATCTAATTGATATAAGCGAGGCGTGGCCCACCTTTATGATAATGCGGTAAGGCCCTATCCTCTTTGGTACCAGTTTTTTACATGGGTGCTTGAATGGGATATTTCTAGCATCATGTATCATGAAATTCCCTTCCTTATACACAGGACTACCCATATCTTACCATTGGCGTTCTCCTTACAATCTTACGTAGCTTTATATAAATACGTGGTAACCCTTTATGTACTTTCTTAATAGTCTTAGTAAAGTTCACCACCGCTTCCACTTTGGATCTACATCTGGGCACTATGTTGAAGGAGAGGCTAAACACATAGTTGGCAAGAAATGGGGAACACCCAACTGATGCATGTTGGGGATTGTTATAGCTAAAATGGGCCATGGGTAGATGGGAAGCCTAATCTGAATGGTCAGCGGCAATGTAACACCGCAGGAACTGTTCACGCACTGATTCACTCATATGTCTGCCCATCCGATTGGGGGTGATAGGCATTAGAACGACATGGGCATATCAGAATAGTTCTTATAAATTTTATCATAATATAGAGGTTAACTGGGGTTCCTGATCACTAATTATCTCCTGAGGCAACTCATAAGGAAAACAAATGAGACACAAAGAGCCTAGACATCTCCACCGCAGTTACTATTACGCTACAGGGAATAAAATGAGCAAATTTTGTAAAAAAGTTCATTACTACCATGATGGCACATTAGCCCTCAAATGCAGGTAATTCCACAATGAAAATTCACAGTTAAAGGAGTCCAGGACCTTTAGCCTTTTGAATTGGTTAAACAACCCTTTGAGGGGATAACTATTTGGCTTCATCCGGTTGCAAACCCAGGCACTCCTTACAGTAACTGACAACCTGTGAAGAAATCCCATTCAATTATAAGTGCAGCAAATCAGCTCCAAAGTCTTCGCCTTCCCAGGGTGCCCTAGGTGGTCCCATCGTGATGATCCCAGATGGTATATAGCGGAGTGGTCCAGAAGAAACCAATAGGCTCCCTAAAATTACACTATCCCATCCTTTACATGTACCTTTAGTTATTTTTTTCTTGATTTAAATTGCTCTTAGAGAACCATAGTATAGCCTGATGACAAGGGCTTATAAAGAACAACTCTTCTGAAAATACCATATTCCTCCGCATTTTCCAGAGGGGCAAGCGCTGGCATTCATGTCATGGTAGAAGGACGTTTTGGTAAAATTTTACTTGGCGGCATCATCAGGTGGGTATTGTGTACCTCTACCTCCTAAGGATATGGAGCTAAAGCAGGGTTTTGACTCAAATCATCGGCCAACCATTTTACTTACCTTTGTAAACTCATAAGGGAACACACATTAATCAAGGGCCTCATACCAATGGGTTTTCTGTGAGATTCAAGACACAAGGAAAGCGGTATTGCAGCAAGGAATGGTGATCTTTACAGATGTGGAAGGGTTTGGATGAACCATGTAAATAATGACGCCAAAATGTCAGCGCCTCTACCACTACCAATAACTCTTTTTCATAAACAGCATAGTTTAACTCTGGTAAGGACATTTTCCAAGAAAAAAAATCCCACAGGATGCTCCATTCCATCTTTGCCCTCTTGTAACAAGGCAACCACTTCACAAAGTCAGAAGCATCAGTAGCCATAATAAACTCTTTTTCTGGATCGACATGGTGAAGGATGGACATAACAGCAGGGTGCACTTTTCTGCATGTAAGGCATCCTTCAGAACAAAGGCCCACTGGAGCACTTTAGCTCCACTTGCTTTACATAAGGATGCCGCCACCTCATAAAGATTTGTCGTGAATTGCTTAAGTAACGTGCAAGTCCCTAAAAAACTCCTCAATTCCTTGACTTAATTTGGGGTGGGATAATCACAAATCGCCTTCTCCTTGTTTGGAGTCATCATGTGGCCCTGGTCAAACACAGCGTTGCCTAGAAGGTGACCTGGGACTTGAAGAACTAACACTTACTGTTTTTCAGCGTAAGGTCAGCTGCTTTAAACGCTCCACCACTTGCTGCAGGTGTATTGCATGGGATTCTTGATTTAGGGAAAACACCAGAATATTATCCATGTAGGCCGCTGGAATACACCCGCAGGTCCCTCAAGGCCACAT
>JAKSZP010018182.1:0-10716 GCA_022478985.1 Massospora cicadina
TTACCTCAGCTAATAGGATGAATAGTTTCGATTAATGAACCATTATAAAGTTCTGTCTTATCCCCTTTCTCCCTTCTTTTTTACATTACACACCCAAGTATTCCCTCCTATTTGTATTAATTATCCATGATTGTCATTTAGGTAAACTCTTATCCTCAGACCCATATATCAGCTAGTACATTACATGTTTAATAGATGACTCTTCAATATATAACTATTGAATATATGACTATTTAATAAATGACTCTTGAAAATAATTGAATATATGACAATAGAATAAAGGACGAAAAGAATAGAAAAGAATAGGGAGGACAAAGGATATGGAAGGAATGAAAATGAAGGGTAAAGGATTGGGTATCAGATGAATGGGGTAAGGGTAACATGGGAATAAACTTTAGAAAATCTATAAATCTGATAAATTATATGCTAAAAAGGGGTGTGGGATAAATGTTGAAAAATCCCTTTGGGGATTACCCGGTTAATCTCCATGGTAAATAGTTTAGGCTTTAGCGGATTTGAATGTAAAACCCCTCTATCAGCAACAATAAAGAATAAAGGATTGTCGTATAAATTTAATGGTAGATTGGTGATTGGGTAAATCCAAATAACTAGCCGTATTTCCCTGTATGACCTATTGCATCCTCCTCACGATAAATTGCTTATTGATCCTAATAAACACTCAACAAGGTAGTAATGTGCCTTACTGCTATCAATAATCACGGTTAGATTTGTGAATATTATCTATACTCAAACACTTGTTCAGTTATCTATTGTGCCCTTATCCCCCTTGTTCTAATCTATACTTATTTGACATATGTGGTATGCCCCTTACCTTTTATCTCTTTATCTTAGGTTAAGTCATCCTAATGATTATGATGTTGATCCAGTATTTTCGTTCTAGGGCACTTTATACTCCCTTCTATTTCTTAAATATTGATTTTCTTTATGGACCTGATCTCCCACCTGTACTGGTAGTTTTTCTTGTAAGATATAGGGGATAAACCTGAGTTCTGACTATTCTACTGATTCTCGCTTACAGTTAGCTATTTTAAAACCCTTTTTATAAATAATTTATACGCTTTTGTAAATTTAGGTTTGCTATGTAAAACTACTAAAAAGTAGCAACCATGACTAATTTAGATTAGTTGTACATTACTAAATCTCTAGGTTTTTTAAATTCTACTTTGATTATAGAATATTAAATTTGTAATTAGTTTAGAAGTTTGTAATTAGTTTAGAAAATATTTTTGTAATAAGTTTAGAAGGTTGTAATTAGTTTAGAATAATTGTATTGGAACTGCTAAAACTATCTAGGATTATAAATTATGAAGAATGTCAACTCTATACTGTCATTTATTAGATCTAAAATAATCTACCTTGAGGATTTGGCCAAGGTCATACAAGTATATAGGGTATGTGGCCTATATTAGTGCAAATCTTTAAAATTAAAGCAAATGAAACTTAACTTGGCTATCTTTACCTTGTCAGCGTATTCCCTTACTTTCTAATTGTTGCATTACGTATAAAATAATAACTATTATCTGTCTACATTAACCTCCTTTCCTATAAGTATAAGGTATCCTTATAGCCTCTACCTTTTCATCCTACCTATATTTACAGTTGAGTCTTATATCACCAATACTTGCATATTTTATTATTGTCGTATATATTTTTAGGATAGTTAAATCCATTATTATCCTTTCCAATGAATCTGTCAATAGAGTTTTATCTGTCGTATTACAACACTTAAAAGCCAAATCAATCGTGTTCTCTATTTTAAGATGACTTGATCCACTATCACACTTATTCCAGCTACTGTCCCTGACAAGTTAGTGAATGTAATATTTCCTTTTTAATTGTTTATGTTTTAAGATTTATACCTATGCCACGGTTGATATTTAGCTGATAATTATAAAATTGACAGTCTCAAATTTGGAAACTCAATAAGATAATACAAAAAGTCAACATGATAAAGAAAAGATAAAGAAATAAAGAAAACAAAATAAAAAGTTAACAATAGAAAGATATTACAAAGGTTAACCACAACAGGAATAAAGTCGGTAAGTGATCTGTCTAGGGAGATAAAAAATATACATAAATTGGAAAGATAAAGAAAAGTGAAGAAAGAAAACAATAAAAAGAATAGTGAATATAATAAGAAAAAGTGAAAAAGGAATAGTGAAGATTGTAAAAAAAAATAAGTGGAGAAATAAAAAGAGATGGGAAAAGGATTGAGAAAACAAAAAGATAGAAGAAGAAAGAGTAAGGGATGGAGACGAAGATCATAAGTAGGGGGCTTGGGGGAACAAGAAGAGCCACATGATAAAAAGAAGACAAACGATATGAAAATGACCCGAGCCTCATAAGGAAATAAGATAAACAAAAAGATTGTAACTAAGAATAAATCAGATGGCAGGGAAAATATAATTTGATTAAAGGTTCTAGTTCTAAATAATAAAGGGGGACTGGAATTTAGGTTGCGTGTATTAACTAAAAGTGATAGTTGTACGTCTAGATGTCACCTAATTTATGAGAAGTCAACAATTAAGGGAACCTACTAGAACTTAAGATATGGAATTGTAACTAGAGAACTGCATTTAGAGGTTCAGCTATTTGATTATGATGTTTGGAAAACATATTCTTAAGATATCGTTTTATCTATAGCCTGGTTGTTGAATTGTCCTTATTGAAAGGTGCATCCCCCTACCTCTTTTTTAACTTCCTGCTACTCACGTTGTCTCAGCTGTTTTCATCTAATCGTTTTATTCTTTCCTATCCCATCCCCTTAGCCTTTATTCTAGTTATCTTGGTACCCCACCTTGAACCTCTACTACTACTGAACATTTCACCCCTTGGCATGAACCTGTGCATTACAGCACTATGGTGGTTATCCTCAGCTAACTTTCTAAAGTTCAGTCGGACAGAACCTTTATAAGTCTGGAAGTCTCCTAAAACTCTGTTTTTTAATCTTGTAGTAGATAGTTGCATAGAATCTTACAGCAAGTTATTATAGAACATAGGAACCATGATCCTTTTCATAAAATGAACTGATCGATTTGCTATAGTATTATCAAAATGGCGGAGTAGTTCATATAACTATTATGTATAAAAATATTTATAAGATAGTTTGCATATAGTTTAGGGGATTAGAAAAGATAAGGGAATGAGAGGGGTAACAACTGTAACTTGTCTGGATCTAAGGTAATTGCACAACATTGGAACAGTATCTAAGTAGGCCAAGCATAGGAACGTAGAATACCTGCTTAATCTTTGCACAGTCAAACACTCAAGAACTATCACTTGTATGGCCTTTCTATTTTATCCTCCCTAGCCATTATTACCTGTTCCTGGTTATCCACCTTAATGGTTATTTTTAAATGCATGTTTTTATCAAGATCGTGTCTAAAGGAATAAGGTAAGGAGTTTAACTTTAGATGTCAGGGATCAAATGGCAGTGATTCAGAAGAATAAATAGAACGTATAAATGGTAAGTGAAACGTATAAATGGTAAGGGAGACGTATAAAAGGATAGTGAAAACAATTTAGGGAGAGTAAATCCTATAAAAGGATAGACTAGAGAATCGAAAAAGAAAATAGAAAGAGATTCAAAGGGTAGAAAAAGGAAATATAGTATAGAAAGTCGTAAGATTGAAAGAGGATGGCCTAGAATATATCAGGGAGAGAGGATAAAAGACATAGGTTTCAAGGTAGAGATTAACACAATAACTGTGGCGTGTATCTTCACCCGTAGCATAACAATCCACTATGTATCAGGTAAGCTAATAGTAAAGTAACAGTATGATAAAAAGATAGTCCTTTATGTAGGGTAAGCAATATCTACACTTATTGGGAACCTATAACTAGAGTCTTGTAGATAGATGAAATCTTGATAGGTTTAACGAAGGCTTGACTTCAGTTGTTTACCCTTATCTACACAGTATACCTCCTTTTATGGTAAGTATCTATATACATTTATTTCTATTCATATGAACTCTCTCTTTACATGATCCAATCCCGCATGATTGATTCTTGAAAACAGCTAGTTAAATCACTACTTACCAAACACTTTTGACTATGCTTGTACCCATGGAGCATGGTCCACTCAATATTGTAACTATTCCATAGTATAGGATGTATTTTTACATTTTCTATACTTATAGTAGGTAAGGAATTAAGTTTTTTACAGTACGTTAGGTATTTAGGGTTCTACAGTACGTTAGGTTTTTAGTTCAGTACGTTGGGGTTTTAGTTTTTTACAGTTGGTTAGGGAGAATCTGTTGATTCCTCTCATACATTCAATATGCTTACTTTAGGCCCATAAAACCATTTTATCTAAATCAAATACTTAACAGTTCAGTTCTATTAACTTATAAAATAGTTATTTTGGTTACTCTCTTAGTTATTTAGTTTCTATTTTCTCTTTTTGTTCTCCTCTTTTAAGCTAGTGCACACGGTTTATCCAATCTCGAGGAGGGGTATATACCAACAACCTCGTACACCTTCGGATTATAGTCTCAAATCCCAGTATTATCTTAAGGTTGATTCTCCTACCCCTGAGAACTTGTCTCTTTATCAATATTAAAGTTTTCAATCCCTTTATGTTTTCAAGCTCTTTTCTATGTTGAAATTTTACCTTCGGAGATCTATGACCTTTTCGAATTATGACCGGGTGTTAGACATCTAAGTTTCTCATTTCACACATAAGGTCGGTAGGGTTAACCAGCCATTGATCATCGTCTCTCAACCTCAAAAAGGTTGTATGACTAGAAAAGGGTTTGGCGTGACTTCTTGGGATTCAGCTGAATTGAATTGACAGCCAAATATGGAAGACGGTATCCTTGTAATCGGTGAATAATCAGCATACGCGGACAAGTTATTCCATGATAACCGTTCAACAACCTCTTATCGATTTCTAAAGTGTATCTACTACCCGTAGTACTAGAGGTAAATAAAATACTTGATGTTAAGTCTATAATAGACCCTTTATGGGTAAGCAAAAGCTAAATTATTCAATATTTAATCTGTGTAGCAGCCATACCATAAAACCTAAATTTAAGTAAGCCAACAATAGTTTAAGGAAGCCAAGTATAACTAAGAATAGTTTTATAAAGCCAACAATAGTATAAGGAAGCCAAATCTTTATGTAATCTTTGCATACTATTAACAACCCTTTGCATTTTTCCTTCCCTATATTAACTATGTGTTTTAATTGACAATCATTATAAAAACTTAGGGATCAGGGACGGGTTTGCATAGTGAATGGTGATAAAATAGAAGGGGATATTTCAGAGAGGGGGGGGCCGGGAAGACCTAGGGATGAAAGGAGGATCAGATAAAAAAGGGGGATCGAGCTTGTACTGTGATGAAAATTTTAGGATAGTCATATCAACCAGGTTGATTATAATAAAAGTAAACATCGTGTAGATTATCGATAATATGCCTCTATTGGTTAGGATCTAGACCTATAAAGTAGGATTTTATATGCTCTACTCTGATGGTTTTAGTATCCCCGGGCCTTCTAGTCTATTTAAATAGTGCCTATACACAGAGCCAGGTAATTCCTCAATACTGGTATCATGACCTATTATTGCTAAAAAGGATCACCCCACTATTACCCTAACCTACCAATATGTTTTATAGTCTGATAGGTTGATATAGCCATTTTAGCCCCTTTACTCTTAGCTTAACTAAACCCTTGGAGGTTTATCCTTATGCATTCTCATGTATTCTCATGTATTATGTATTCTCATGTATTATGCTTTACATTCCTTTGTGGATTTGTCTTTATGGATAAAGGTTAAAACCTAATTAAAAGGTAATTAGTGGAAAGATAGATCTTTATTCCCATTAAAGTTAACTAAGCCTATTTACAAGAAGTGTACTTGAGTACATTCTCTAAATCCTTCTTTAGGAGATAAAAATTTTTAGTATAAGGAAAACTGAACCATATCTCTGTATGAGAATAAGAATGTAAGAAAGAATATAAGATCATGTAAGGAGGGAGAAAAAGGGGGACTTGAAAATAAAAGGATAATTGAAAGACTCTCATTGAGTCCTATGAATGAAAAAGAAAAGGATAGGTTAGTATAGTGCAGAGAGTACCCAACTAATTTGTAACCAAGCTAGGCCCAACCTGGGATGGACAAAGCCAATTTTAATGTGTTTATTACCTCAAAATGAGTGAATCCTTACCCCGTCCACCTCCAGTAGGGTTAGGAATATCAGCCCTGGTTTAAGCATTTAATACCCATCTTATCTAAGGCCCCTACCTACTATCCAAACCAATCGCCCCCCCCTACGTTCTAGTCCTATCCTACATCTTTGTACCCCCTCCTTTTGTTCTCTTATCCATATCCTTCCCATTTCCTACCCTTGGAGATCTATCTCTACCCCTCCTTCTTATAAGGTTTCTCACCATTGAAGCTAATATCCACTATCTAAACTACACTCTACTAATGTGTACGTTAGATGATATTGATCCTTCGTCTTGGCCATTCTATTTAAGCAGTTTTAACTATTGTCTTTATGTTCATTATCCTTATTATCTATTATACTTCTTACCCATTATACTTATTATCAATTATTCTTCTAATCTATTATAATTATCCATTATACTTCTAATCTATTCTTTTATTCTTCTACACTTTGTCATTAAGTTGTAGAGATCCTTGGTGACTTAACCCAACCGGATTTGATTTAACCAAACAACAGGTCATATAAAACAAGATTAAAGTTTTTCACAAATCAGAATCCAACTGATTAGATAAAAATTAATTATACCAAGCGGTTGAATAAATCACAACCGCATTATCTTACTATAATAAAAATTAAACCCTATATCGTTTCTATAAAAATGGAATCACAATACAATGGTGAATAGACCAATTTAATTATTGCTGATTATGTTTATCATTTGGTATATCCAACCCTCCTAGTGCAAGGGTCTAGAATATCTTAGTATTCTGCTAACAAAAATAAGGGAGCTAATTTTTAGTTTTAAAGTCTAGATTAAGCTGTTGCATAAAACAGGTCTCAGTAAAAAGAAGTTTTTATATAGGAAAAGGTTAGAAAAAGATATACCCGTATATAAGTTTACAATAAAAAGAGCTACAGATGAATAATTAGTTTATTTAGCATTATTACGTATAGAGGTTCTATGCCAGATTTTATTCATATTCTTGAAACTTAACTGGTAAATACAATTATCTAGTTTTTATTCAACAAAGTATACATTCTCAATATTTACATTTTCCTATAAACTATTTCTCGATTTAGGCTTCTATAAACTCTTATCCTTTTTCTACTTATTCTTCTTACCCTATAGATTCTGATTCTAATTTAAACTTATATGAGAATGATACCATCTACCCCCTCATTGTAAACTTTTATAGTTCTATCCTAACTTGAGATTGAGGAATACCTAAAGTATTGTACTTTTCATACGACATACAATTGAATGTTTTTCTTCTAAACCTACGACATACTATTATGCTTCTAAACCTCCGACAAACTATTGAAAATTTTACTTCTAAACCTACTACATACTATAATGAATTTATATCCTACTCAATTGCAAAACAATATCAAGTTTCGTAAGGGTGTAACCTACACTGGTTCTTAGGTAATAATAGATCTAAATGATGAAAGCGGTAGAAAAATCACTACTATCAATGTCAAGATAGCCAGAGTAGAGAAGGGGGTAAGCTGCTTAATATGGACAAACAGACCACGTGCCTATAGAATAATAACTATAGGCTATTAGTAAACTGGACCACCCTTGTAGATAAAAACTCAAAGAGGCTAAATCATAAAAGGAGAGGGGTTGATTGAGAGGATAAAAAAGCTAGGGGAGGGAACTAGGTGAAGAACAAGCTCCCTGAGCACAGGAAGATTCATATTCAGGTCTATTTAACAAAGAGCTCCAAATAGTCATAGAAATAGAGAATCCTATTGTATAAAGGGATGGTGATAAAAAGAAGAGAATGACTGACTTTACGAAAGACTCGATGAAAAAGGGGAGAAGGATAGGAGGATGATGAAAAGCTTGAGGAAAGAAGTGGAGAAAAAGGATGAAAAGGCTTAACAATATATAAAAACCACAAAGGACTAAAATTGGCTATAATTGGTAATCTTCTAAGTTAACTTGAGTACTCGGGGGGATTACCCTAAAAGATTGTCCTTTTTCGTTGTCCTTTTACATTGTCCTTTAAGTCCTTTAACGTAGTCATAAAACGTAATCACTATTTCCACAAATCGGATAACCTAACTTAATGGCTAACCCTGATAACTTTCATAGCTTGTAAGCTTGTTGGTAACTAAAATCATATGCCCCATGTCGTTTTGTCTAAGGGTATTTATGATTAGAATAACGTTCTTAGTTCTCGGGGTCCCGATTTAAATAGGGATTTTGTATTAGAACGAGGGGTGTATAGTCCGATTCTGCTAGGGTGATCAGTAATGGTAATATTGACCTAGTTTCGATTTAGACTTGTTAATTGTAATAGAGGTAATAAACGTAGTAGTTTTCAAACTACCTGGGTCATGATGAAGAATCAGGAGACAGTATTACACAATAATATTCTCCTATAATAAAGATTCCAAGGGTCCTCAACTAAAAAAAAGGATTTATAATCACAATAGTTGGAGCCTCTTACCTTCCTTACTTACAATACTCTCCCTCTTTTTTTGCTCTATCTCTCTTATTCCCCCCCATCCTTCTCACTGTCTTTAGTTAAGTCCTTAAGCTTCCGACTACCCGTTCTTTCTCGTCATATACATGTCCCTAAATACACAGCTACTTGAAAATCTATAGACATATAACTGAGTTAGTCACTTCAAAGGGCGAGAATTCGTATCTAGGGCTCTATTCCTATACATAATATGTCACCAGGTTGAAGACGGAATCCCTATTTCAAACAAGGCTTGGAGCTGAATATCTATAGCACCTTTATTGGTAACTTCTTTTGCTCCTTTATAGGAGACTACTCTTACACGTTAATAGGTTTCTAGTCCTTTTTATATGACCACTATATACAGACTACCTAGTCTTGACCTTCCCAAACCCAGTCCCATTCTACAATCTTAGTCCCACTCCCTTTGTCATTTGTTTCTATTCTCCGCCCGCGTCTATTCTCGATCACTCCTTTAGGTGGTAGCCTATTTACGCTTCCCGACCCTCCTCAAGCGTTGATCTTCTTTCCCCTTGTTCACTCCCCTATCCTTTTCATGTTTATGCACTTCCTATGATCCCTATGCACTCTCTCTTTCTTTTGTCCCACTTATCTTTTTCATTCCCCCCCACTTCATTTATCCCACTTATCTCTTTTTATTTAGGCTACTTTCATTTATCCCACTTATTTATAGAAATATCCCCCTTTTGGTTTCTATCCAATTTTTATTCTTATTTCTTGCCTTTTGTTTCACTAGTCTTTTCATATTCGAACTTCCTGTTTTCGCTTGTTACAATTTATCCCAGTCTATACAAGTTAAGTTAATTATGTTGCTATTAAATTCTAATTGTATAAGTAGAATACGATTTTTATATATTCAGTACAGGGATTTATTAATTATACACGATTCAGTACATGTTTGGATTATATGAATATACAATCATAGTATATCCAGCAGAATTGGTTCTGTATTACTCTAATTAAATTATTATGATAACGAATCTTATAGATAACGTCAGATATTCCAGATTGACCTGCTTGTGTTAATGGTATATATTTTATTTATAGACAAGTTTCTATAGTGATAATGACTCTCCTATTTTAGAGGACTAGTTATTCTAATGTCCCCTTTTTGTGGTTAATGTTACAGTTTTATTATGCTTCCATTTTCCTATTCTACTATAAGCACCTAGAACCAGACTACTATAGCACATTTTTCAATTATTCTTATGATTTCATAGTTGATCCTGTCTTCTATTCAAGCTGTAGTACATTCCAGTTCACAGCTGAGTACATTCCAGTTCATAGTTGAGTACATTCCAGTTCATAGTTGAGTAGAGTACAACCAACAACAGTTTTAACACGTGCATGTAGGGAAGAAGTTTTTGTATAAAAATATTACAAAACCAAGGTGTGTATAAGGAATAAAAAGATGATAGCTTAAGAACTGTAGAGTCTAGAAGGGGGATACGTAGAACTAGATTACAAGAGAACAAGGGGCAAGAAATACAATACATAATGGTTGGAGTTTAGGGAGCTAGTGCAGAGAGGGTGTGAAAGAAACAAAAGGGGTATAAATAAGAAGAACCTCCTGAATTATAATCTACCCCCCCTAGGTAGTATTTGAGGTTTTAACCGAATATGTGTTTTGAAAGCTAACGAATCGCTAGGTATTTGAGTTTAAACCCCTATGTAACCCCACTGATTCCCCTTTACCTAACGTTCAAGCCCCTGTAGCAGTATCCATGCCCTGTTCTTCTCCTACGGGATCCCTATGTTACCAGGTTATTACCCTAAGTACAATTGCAGTAGTAAGATTAGTGTACAGTTCATTAACTACATGACAAACAGATTTAAAAGAACTAGTAGCTTATCTATTGCTCCCATGTCATTCTTATTGGATTATAATATCCAACCTATCAAACGTGCTATCCCCCCTTCCTTCCCGCATTGTTTCACCAGCTATGTTCATGTTCTAGGTCCCCTATACGATCCCACCTCTACCCCGCTTCTTGCATTTTCTCTGTCCCTCCCTGTCTTCTCAGCA
>JAKSZP010018183.1:0-10680 GCA_022478985.1 Massospora cicadina
GGCTTGAAATTGGTTGGAGATTATCCCCAATATCTAGTGATCTTGAATTTTGTTGGGGCTTATCCTCAATAGTAGTTTCACCCATCTTATTGGATTGGGTTCAATTCCCACCATCAGACACACATAAATCCCTGATTTGGGTAAGTATACCAACAACGCCACCCTCAAGATCTTGGTGTAGGGGGGAAAATGATCAGAGAAATTGACTATGTACACAGTTTACTATGATACACTGTATGTCCTCCACAATTAAGTGTTTGTTGCCCCTCTTATAGTGACTTTGTAGGTCCTGACCAATTGGTGCCCAATCTTTTGTTGTAACCTCCAGGATGATGATGGTAAAAATGAACTAGGTCACCCAGTTGGAAGGTGAGCAGAGGCTCATGCTTGTTGTTAAATCAATTAGTTTCTCTAGTAGTTGTAGCGGATAAGTTCTCAGAAGCCAGAGCTTGGGGTAGGATAATCTCTTTGGTGTTATTTTTGCATAGTAGCTTTGTGGGCTTTGGGGGAATCTTGATTTAACATGGCCTGCACTTTAGAAGGCAACTGGGGATTTCTTCCATACAAAGCTTAGAAGGGAGACATCTCAATGCTTTGATGATAGCTTATTCTATAGGCCAGAATTGCACTAGGTAAATTTTGGGGCCAATGAAGAAGGTTGGTCATGCCATTATCTAGAGTGGCAGTTAGAGTACTATTCACCTGCTCTACAATTCCATTGGTTGAAGGATGGTATGGTGTGGAAAATACCTGTGTGGATCCCATCAGTTCGGCTAAAGCATTCACCAGCAATGAGCAGAAATTTTGACCAATATTGGATAGAATTATATTAGGGAACCCATGATGGGTGATAGTCTGATTATATAGGAACATCACGGTATCTTTTGACAAAGTGAGGTTAGAGATTCATCTTCGATCCACTTAGTTAAATGATCAACAGCAGAAGGAGGAACCAATGAACGTTAGAGGCTTGAGGGAGGGGTCCCACAACATCAATACTAATAGTTTGGAAGAGTTCACAGAGGGGAAACACCAGATGTTGAGGATAAGGATTAGGTCCATCTTGACTTATACATACTAGGCAGGACTCTAATACATCTTGGATTGATACAAGCATTCCTTCACAGTAAAATTGAGTCTTGAGCCACTGGTAAGTTTTCCAAATTCCCTTGTGGCTGACTTGCAGATGTCTCTACAATATGATGTCAGTTCTCGCCAATGGGCGTATGTAGGGCAACCATTTTCAAGATACAAGTTTGTATAGTTTACCATCTTTAACCTGGATGTTTTCCAATTTTGTTGTTGATTTTTTCTTATGGTTCAGGGATTTGTCTTTCCATAGATGTGATTGAGTTAAGAGGTCATCGATTGCTCCTCCTCTGGATCAGTTAGAGTTAGAATGGGGATCCTGGATAAGCGATCCATATTTTGGTGGATGGTCCCTGGTCAATGAATAATAAAAAAATCGTAGTATCTGAAGTTTTAACGCCCATAGGGCTAACCTCCCATCTTGATCCTTCATTTGTTGTATCTATCGCAAGGAATATGATAGGTAATTAAAGTAAAATAATTCCCATATATTGGGTCAAAATGCTTAATAGACAGTAGTACCACCAAGCATTAACATTTAGTAATGCTATAGTTGCGTTTGGCTCTGGTTAAGGTCTTGCTATAGTGGGCGATGGGATGGTCCACTAAGTTTTCATCTTGCTGAGATAATATAGCTCCAATAGCTATATTGCTAGCATCATAAAAAAGTAGAAAGGGTTTATCAAAGTTGGGATGTATAAGTACAAGTGAATGGGAGAGAGATGTGCATAATATGTTAAAAGCCTGCTGTTGCTCTTCTTTCCATTGGAAGGGTATACCCTTCATCACTAAGTATTAGAGGCTTGGACGTGTCAGCAAAGTTGGGAGTAAACAGGCAATAATATCCCACCATCCCTAAAAAACCTGTACATCACGTAGGGATTTAGGGGGGACATCTTAGAAATGGCCAGAACCTTGTCATTCATTAGGAAAATTCCAGCTTTACCTACCTTATGGCCTTAGATCCGTTTCACTATAAAAGAAGGATCATTTAGACGTATTTGGTTTCACCAAAACTTGCCATAACTTCTTGAAGGCTTGTTTTAGATGGGCTATGTGCTGAGTGAAGGTTCTCCAAAAATGGGAATTATATTTAGAAAATAGCATATAGGAGCGCTTCAAATTACTTAGGAGCTTATCCTTGGCGCGTTGGAAGGTAGCAGCGGCGTTACATAACCCCTTCGGCATTTGAGTGGGCTTGAATAGTCCTTCACTCTATAAAAGGGTGCATTTCTCATGATCCTCAGACAACAAGTCAATTTGCCAGTACCCACTGGCGAAATCCATAGCTGATAAATAGTGGGAACTCAACATTGAGCGTAAGGAATTATCTATACTGGCAGTGGGTATCTATCCTTTCTGGTAATAGAATTGAGATGGCGATAATCCATGACAACATGGTGGCCACCATCCTTTTTCAAAATTAATAAGAGTGGGGAAGCCTACAGGCTTTTAGAGGGCACAAGTAATTCTGCTTCCAACAGCTGCTGAGGCTCTAGGGTCACTTGAGCTTCCTAAACTTTAGATTTTTGGTATGGCCAAGATTTGAATGAAGGTGAGCCTCAGTCTCAATTTGGTGATTTACCCTGGACATTTTTCTGTAGTCACTCGGATCCCAAAGAAAAAATATTGCAATACTCCTTAAGAAAATTTTCAACGCTCCAGTGTTCATTAAGAGTGAGATTGTCTCCAATTCTACTTTTGACCAGAGCAATTGTGGGTAGGAGATTGAACCCTAAATCTATAAAAGCCAAAACAACTTACATTGGCGATAGCTTTTATGGGACATAAATTTTACATAAGCAATAGGGGCATGCCTTAGGACATAAAGGGTTTGATTTGTTAGGTTCCTTATTAAGATGGAGATAGATTTCCTGTAAGCAGGATCTAAAATCCCAGGGCAGGTCAATAATTCGCTGATTGAAGGGTTTGGGTGTCCACTTAGCTCCAATACTTATTTAGGTGGGATGTATATATTGATCCCCATGTCCACAATAAACTTGTGAGCCAGATGGTATCTTAATAGGATGGGGGCATATGGAGAGATCCCATATTCAGCGTCCACAGCCTCAGGGGGTAACTTACTTCTAAGACTTGATATTTGACTTTACAAATGGAGGTCAGATATTCAAGGAGGCAGGTTAATTTTTTGAGGCTCCTTTACTTTTGAATGGGAGTTCAAACATTAACAGATACTGATACCCTAATAGGGACAGGTATTTTTCTTTTGGTTTACAATGCAGTTAAACTCCCACATCAATTAGACTTCAATAAGCAACTCATAAGTTATCATTTTCTAATGTTATAGCGGGGGCAGTAATTAAAAATTTTCAAACCGGAGAGTTAAGGCGGAATATGCCTCAATTGCCTCAGTTGTCCCATTACCTGCTGTCCCATATTCAGCTTCATGAATCATTTATGAAGCCTTTTTTAATTTTCTGGATAAGTCGGGAGAATATAACATTAACTGGTGAGGCAATATCAATTATGGCCAAGACTTCAATTATATGAACGACTACCTCTACTCAAACCACCAAAGGGCCAAACTGAGATTTATGACCGGTGAACTTTTGTTGGGGATTTGTTGCAAAGTAAGATGAGGATGATTCAGTGGCCAAGCTTGGGGCTGCTCAATGCATTTAAATTTTATCTGCTAACGCTTGGCTTTTCATAAAGGAGCCAACCTCCAAAATTTGTTTGAGTAACTGGGCAATATAAAAATAAGAAAGCTTAATATTTATATTTCATTGAAAAGAACGGTAAATTAGTTTCTGCAGGCGCAGCTAACACAAAACATCCCAAGGTGCTGGGCGTAGAACTAGAGCTAGTACAAGGGTCCTTAGGCACGTGATTGTCATCAGCATAGGAGCCTCCTTCCCTATACTGACTGATATTTTTCCAATCTATGTTGAAGGATATGACAAAAGTTTACAGTATGGTTGTTTTACTTGCAAAAAGTGCAGAATAATTTGGGGCTAAGTAAATTTGGGGGGTGTAACTGCTAACACTTGGGGCCAAGGCTTATTATTATTAAAAGAGGGGGCCCAGCGGTTTTGAGTAGGTCATCCAGAATCTCCAAAATGGCTTCTTTGATATGTAGGAGATACGTCCAGTTAGACTTCATCGCTTCAACATAGAGTAAATTATTAGGCATATTTTTAAACGCCAGAAAATGAGGCAGTGATAGAGTCATCCAAAGTGAGATGATTTCCTGTGACCAACGTTTGAGCCTCGTGATAAAAATGGTGAGTGAACTCAGCGACAGTTTCTCCTCAATTTGAGGCTTATCCCATAAAAGTTTGATTTTGGTTGGATAAAGTTAGGTCGCTCCCAAATTCCTGAAGCAGGGCAGTCTTAGCGTCATTCCAGATACAACAATTCATTATATGAGGTACCATAATGCCTTAAGCAACGCTACTAGGACAGTTAGTTAAGTGCTTGAGCCATTGGGTAGCAGTGGGTTCTTCCATAGTGCTTTCATATCAAAAATATGAAAGAGAAGATACTTCCTTCTCCTGGGACGTACTTCTCGTTTAACAACGGTTTAAACATGAAACTGGGTGGTTAATGGTTAAACAATGTAAACTGACACTGGGGGAACGTTTTTACCAAAAGAGGAAAAGCTATTGCTTGAAGATTTGTGAGGTGGAGAACGTCCACTTGACTTTGTACGTTATTGATATCTTCAATTATTGAGTCTACCCAATCATGGGCAGCACAAAGGGCCAATTTTGTGGCAATGGGCGGGGTTACCTGCAAATTTGCTTTTTAGCTTGGTAGTCACATCTTGAAGGTCACGTTGGTGTCTCTAAAAGGCGAGTATTCTTTGCTCCAACCCACATATCACAGCGTTTAATTTCGCCAAGATTTTAAGCGTTTATGATCCTTAGAAGTATCAGTTACCTTATCATTATTATTCATGGTAATAATAGTTTCACCATAAACTTGTGGTTTACCTGGCAGGGAGCACTAGTTTTGTCAGAACAAAGGGGTTTTAGACCACTTTTCCTTTATTCTTAAGGCCAGAAGACCTGAAGTTCCTGATAATGGTAAGGTGTTGAGTTAGCTTTTTACCTTCCTTAGACAAACTTTTTCACTCATTATAAAGTCCTTGAGTGGCAAATTCTATATATTTTTTATCCCTAAAATAAATAGAGGTATGCCAAATTATTGATGGCAAATTAGAGAGCTCCGTTTATTTGTTTATAAACATCTTTATATGGGATCTCAGGGAATTTTTCTCAACCAGTCTCCGATCATTCCAAACTATCTACACTCAAATAATCTGGGATTCTATGTCATGCTGATTACATAGGTTGAACAGGAATCAATCAGCGCATAGATTGGGTTTTAATCCCAATACTAGGGGGGTTTGGGCGAGTACTATCAGACCGCATCAGTTGGGGATGATCCCCAATACCAAGAGGTCAAATATCGTCAGGGCATACCCCCAATAGTAGTTTTGACCATTTCATTGGATCAGGTTCAGTTCCCATAATCCAACACACAAATCCCTGATTTGAGTAGAAATTCCAACACTAATTAGTAATAAAAAATAATAATTATATAAATAAATCATTAAGATGGTTGGTCAGACCAATTACAACAATTTTTCATGAGAATTAAATTGGCAATTTATTACTAAGGAACAATCACGTTTAATCAACTCTTAGGTTTTGGCAGGATTTAATCATCATTCTGAATGCTAAATTTTGCATTGGCGTTATCCAAATTTTGACTTAGTTAAAATCTGCTTACCAATTTCTTTCATGGTTAGACATAAGAGAAATTTATTTGGTAATTTTCACCTGGGAATACCCTAGGTATAAAACTGTAGGTGAGGGCGCTACTGTAAGAGCCTTCTATTTTGAGTGAGGGTTATCCTTTACAACGGTCATCCTATAAGACTTTCTAACTTCTATACAAAACTGACTGATTTTCTGCAAGTATTGTTTTAAAGATTTAGTGATGATATTTGGATGGAACCTGGGAATTTCACTAGGAGTTGAGGGGAGCAAACAAGGCGGGACAACGGCTATCCATCTCTCACCTAAGGTATTACCTAGATTTGAAATATGGGTAAGAGAGAGAGCCTTAATGTTGCCTCACTTTTTAGTTCTGAGGAGATGAAAAGTGTTATTTAACTTAATAGCTGGGTCATGTAATACTACATTAACCACTCTTATAAAAGGTGGTCCAGGCCCCCCTCTGGAGCCTGGACCAAAGCTTAGTTTTAGTGAGAAACTGGCAACTAAGGGTTGTGATAGCAGATGGCTTTGGTGGAAAGGAGCGGGAGCTTTGTGATTTTCAGCAAAAAAACTTATTTATAAGCTCCTGATATAAGGACAATCTTTTGAGAGGAACAAGCTTTTCTCATAAGCATATCACCCTTTCCAGGACACTAAGCAATGAATCCTGTACTTAACCCAATGGGAGACCAAGATCCTTTACATTTTAAACTAGAGAGTTTCTTCTACAATGATAGGCTTAACCTACACTGGCTTCTTGCTTTTGAAGGAGAAAAGAAATTATATGCGAAAAGAGATTTAATTTTTCCAATTTAGGTCAGCTCCACGTGGAAAGATCCGTTATTTGCCTGGGAAATGGGAAAGGGTCCATCTTGCTTGTAAGCCAACTTACAACAGGGCACTTTGAGGTGCAAATTCTTGGTATTGACCATAAACAATTCACCTACTTGGTAGTTCAGGGCCACACATGGTTTTTGTCAGTAAACCACTTGGCTCATTAGTGCTTTGATCAACTGTTGTTGGACCTGGTGGGGCACCTTCTGGATATGTATAACAAAGTTGTATGCAGATTTGATATTAATGCAAATTTTAGGACCAAGAGTGAAGGCGTGATTGTAATCCAGGTTAGTATACATAGGTTATACCATTGTGACGCATGTAGGGAGTTATTGTATGAAGCCTGGGCAAAATGGAGAACTTCTGCTCATGTGACCTGGGAGGCAGTAGAATAGAAAAGGTACTGCTCAAATGACTGGTTTGTTCGTTAAGATTGGCCATCCAATCAAAGGTAGTACGCTGTGATCTTCCAGGTTTGATCTTCAGCATGTTGACAAAGCCTCAAAACCTTTAGGTAAAACCAAGTCCCTCTATCTCTGATAACTTCTTAGGGTAAAATAAACAAAGAAAAACATGGGACACAGACAGCCACGCCATCTCTTTGGCTGTATTGATTGTTGAGAAGGGGATGAGGATGAAATATTTTGTGAATCAATCCACTACAGCCATGTCACATTATATTCCTGGGACATTGGGAAACCAACTATTAAGTCCACAGAAATTGAGGTCCATGGCTCTTCTTCTTGTTGGAGGGGCTTTAAAAGACCATTTACTATTTTTGTCAGATTTGGATTGAGCACAATTTACATAACATGCTATCTAAGCAGGGACATCCTTTGTATGGCCATTTCAAATCATTACCTCATTTTATTATGTTTATACTCTCCACGTCTGGGTGACTCATGGTAGGAGGATTTTGATGTTCCCTTATGACGCGGTAATGCAGTGAGGCGGGAACTCATACTTTGTCATGGAAATAAATTATTTTATCCTATTGAAATACCATCTAGATAGAGCCTTGCCAGCAGCAATTTTAGATATAAGGTCAAGACTTTCATCATCAGTTGCTTGCAAAGCCAACACATCGTCCAAAAGAGCCTTCTTCAGTTGAGTGTATTTGAGTGGGATCACTTGGTACCTTTTCATAAAAGGACTCAATAGTGGAAGTTTTTGGTAGTTTGTAATTTGGGGTTTTGGGTTTGGGTTTGTAACGTGGAATGTAATAACTACTCTTCCAAATTCTGGAAAAGAGGTGCTCTTATAAGCTCATGTGGTATTACTGTAACTAGTTAAGAGCTGCTAATATAATCAGTACTTTTTAAAAAAATTGTGACTAAGGATATCTGGCAGAAATATGGATTTCTTGACAAACTAATATTTGAAATTGAAACTTAAGAGGCCCTGATGTGTTCTAATTTGTCTGTGGGCCAACTTATATGGCTTTTAATAGAAAATAAGCGATTTGTAGTCAATGCACACTACTACTGTGTGACTGACGCCTTGTAAGAGAACCGCTAATGCATCAGAGACCAAGCAACAGCAGCCAACTCCTTTATCATATAGGGACTGAGAAATCCTCAGTTACGCTAAACTTACTTTAGTAGTAAGCCACAGGTTTTTCTTTCACCTCATATTTATAAAAAGACAGCATCAACTGCAGTGCCTGAGACGTCAAATGCTACAGTAAAAGGCTTTTCCTATTTAGAATGATGCAAAACAAGAGTCATGATGAAATCTTCTTTATTGTATCAAAAGCTAGTGGCACTATGGGTTACAAACAAAATGGGACATTCTTAACAGTGAGTGGTGTAAGGGAGATGTGAGCTCAGAGATGTTTATAGAAAACTTTTTTAAAAGTGGGGAAAGATCCAAGAAAGCTACGCAGTTGATTCTGCGTCACAGGAGTAGGACAAGAAAAAATGGTATCCAGTTTGAAGATGAAGTAGCATTATTTACCAACAATACCAGATTCCCTTGAACTGCGCTTCATCTTTGCAAAACTCACATTTGAATGGCTTTGCAACTTATACAGCTCTATGTAGAGCTACAACAACAGACACCAAATCCTTATAGTGTTGTTCAGCATTGGGGAAGTGGATTAAAATGTCATCAACATATGATATTGTGCAGGAGAACCCAAGATCCCTTAAAACATCACCAATGCAGTGCTGGAAAACTGTTGGTGCGTTTTTCAAGCCATAGGACATAACTTTGAGTCTTATAATCACATACCACATCAGATAGCAATCAGCCATTCCTGACCATACTTCACCCGCACTTGTTGGAATGCAATAACCAGAGAAAGTTTAGAAAAAGCTTAGATTCTAAAATGGCTTGTAAAAAAGCCTAAAAAGGGAGGGGATACAGATCTGTGACAGTGACATTATTCTGGTGTCCGTAGTCCACACATGGCTACAGTGTATCATCTGGTTTCTGGTTGAAAACAACTGTGGATTAGACAGGGGATGTTTCTTAATTATCCACCCCTTAGCAACCATGTGTCATGGAAACGGCAGAAGAAGTTTAGACTGGCCTGCCAGTCAGGATGTGTAAGCACCCAAAAAGCAAGCCAGAATACCAGAGGTATTGCTGACCGAATGACTTGATATGGAGCCAGGCATTGGGAAATGATGAAGTGTTGATGCAACACAAAGGTGAGAATGATCCCAACAGCAAACCACACTGAACCCACTCCTGACCCAGAGGGTCTTGCTGCAGGGGGTGGAATCACAGAGATAGTTTCGATGAGATCCTCAGCATATGGGGCCATTTCAACTGGGATGGCAAGGATATGAATTCTCTCTTGCTTTTGGTGGACAAACGGCCACAAGATCCCCATGTATTGCTGCCAAAAATTAATGATGATAAGGGTTGTAGAGCCAAAAATATCAGACTCGCTGAACCCAATTGATGATGGAAGGGGCCATAGTGCCCAAGAGTACCGGTAAAACCCATCCAGTATATGGAACAACAAGTCACCAGGAAAACGCCATCAGGGATGCGGTTGGAAGAAATAATAAAATTTGTTTTGGTTTTTGGCAAAATTTTATTGAAGGAAAAGGAAGAAAATCGACCAACAAAATCTCAGTGCTATGCAACTGATTAAATAGTGGTCAATTGGGGTAGTGAAAGCCAGGATTGGGTCCCACAATTTTGACCTAACTGGCGAATTATTTGGGAATGGGCAGGTTTGTTCCTTGAGAACTAATATTGCAAAATTTGGCAGTGGCTGAGTCGCTGTCAGTTCGACCTCAAACATCCAAACTGGGGCTCAGCTAAGTTTCTGGCGGTTGGTGTGACGGCGTTTAGCCCAACAAGTGACAGGAATTTCCCAAGGCCACCCCACATAGGGGTGTGTCCATTTAGTTGGGAACAGGTTCAGGACGCCCAACCTGCCCACGTTCAGTCGCTGAACTGTCCATTCAGTCAATGGCATCACATCAGCTGCAACGCCCAGATTGCCAACAAAGGGCTTTGAACCCTTATCTATGGCGCCTGATGTTAGTTCTATCAGCATATTGTTCAAATTGGAGCTGTTGGGTGTTCCAGCTGATACCTCAGTCTTCATGCCTTTCCAGACATTTGAGATTTGGGCATCAGCCACATTGCCACTTGAATTAGATCTGACCAATTTCAATTTGAAAATCTCAGTGCAGATTTCGCTAATTCCCCACAACAGTTCTGCTGAGGTGATTGTGGGAACTGGGTAGTGGGATCCAAAGCGGAAGGGCTGTTACCCATTGCTCATCTACTATGTGAGCGAGATCGCCCTGAGTAACAAGGGGTACCACCATCCTCTTCAGTGTCTTTTTATTTGGGAAAGGAAAGATGGCCCAATTGATTCCCAAAGGACGTTACCCAAAGCTTACATTACACTTTCCTTTTCCCAAAGGAAGAGCACCCCCACTGGGAAACTTCACTAGAGCCACATTCTTGTGTGCCTTGGGTAACTTGATAGCCATAATTGTTGCAACTTTCTGGGGGGGCGGGGAGCCTCAGGGTGAGA
>JAKSZP010018184.1:0-10625 GCA_022478985.1 Massospora cicadina
GCAAATCATGGAAGAGGTCAAACGGGGATTTTCTGGTGTGATTTCATACACAGGAATGGGTTCCAGATCTGAGCCATGAGAGGGCCAATATAGTTCAGAGGTATACCTCAGGTTTTCGTTATAAAATGCATTTTTAGATGCTAATGACCCCATCCCTTGAACTGCAGTGGAATGCCCGACGTTATCCATGGCCAACACCCCCAAGCACATCTGCGCTGATTCTAACAGCATTGGCTGAACACATGGGCGAAGGTAAACTTGTTTATTTAATTTGAAAGTGAAAAATTTGGTGGAAAGTCAAGAAATCACAACTTTTGGACCTTGAAGCGTCCATATCCACCAGGTATGAGCACAAAGGGTGGATATTTCCCATTTGGAGGCAACCATAATAACACCAAGTTGCTCCAACCATCAGGAGAAATAGATAAAGCTGCAGTTTGGCTAATGACAGCTGGCTCCCACAGCTGGCGCCCACTGTTCCCACTTTGGAAAAGATCCACACGGAAAAAGTTTGTGCACATAGAGTTAAAGGGTCAGTCAACTAGTGTAAGGAGAGTGTCTATAACTCTTCTGTTCCCAGCGTGGTAGTGTTTGGTGCACAGGTCCAACACCAGGGAACTAGCCATTGGTGCTAAAGTAATTAGAGCCCAGCAGAGGGTGCTGGAGCAATAACAACTTAGGCACAGAAGTGCGAGTCTTACAATAAAAACCCACCAAAATCAGTGTAGTGCACATAATGAAAGGGGCTAAGAAACCCAGGTTGGAAGGAACCTGGATGAAAAAATGGTGCACTAGATGATAGCTGCAAGGTATTTGCAATGTCAAGGTTAATGGAGCGCAAGACCTCCTCAAAGAGGTTCACACACAGGAGCATTTGGAATATCATAAAATTTTTAAAAAATTTAAACAGGAAAAGGTTTATTTGGGAAGTAGACCAACAAGGATGTTAGTCAGAGGAAAACATTTAAACTTGAATGGGGAAATTAGGGTTATGCCGCAGTGGGCCCAAGCACTGACCCACCAATAGGGCCACACTGCCATCCAAATTTGTAGAATAGGCTGAAACTGACTTCACTCAAGTGATCAATTGAAGTTGGATTTGACCTGAATGCTTTATTTTGAAACTGGATCAAGTTTCAAAACCTCTGTCCTCGACAAACCAAATTGAACTGTCTGTATTAATTTGGTAGACTGTCCGTTTTAATGCCTAGACCGTTGTAAGGGGCTGGGAACTTGGCACCCCACTAGTACCAACCTGAGCATATTTTGCCATACCTAGCGTTGGTCTAGAGTATGCTTTATGTCTGGGAGGCCCTGTAATTTCACCTTCTGGGCCTCCTGGCACCCAGCCTTATCTTTTGGGTCGTCCCTACTATGATGTCATGGGACCATGACAAATAATACTAAAAAGTTAGATTTTTATGATAATTTTACTAGGGCCACAATATGGTAAAAAGCAAAACTTCTTTATGATATTGCTGTCTAGTATTTAGAGTAACTCAAGGATTAAAGCAAGTTGGGCGTAAAATTCATTATTAGCTTGGAGCCTGATTAAGAAATATGGGTGTTCACCCTATTGGAGCTTTCAAACTTGCCTCACTTAAATGGAATGGCTGATGGATGGTCAAGTTTAGGTAGGCCAAGTTCATATGGCAAAGATTGAATATTTGAGCTAATCACCATGGGGGAAAATAGTTGCACCTTGTGTGACCCCCTTCAAGCCATTAAAAAGGGGTATCTTCACTTGAGTGTTTGAAGTAAATTAGAAGTGGGCTATAGAAACCTCGAATAGACTTTCCTGATTCTGCCACATGGTCAATGCAGTCCAACTACCCAAACTCATGCTATTTGGCAGAGAAGTATTTGTAAAAGTACTACCCCAATTCAAGGGGTTCACCAAGGATTGGCCAGGGTCTTTTGGACGATATTACCATTAATCTCATACAAAACACTCTTCTTACATTGTTGGGCTTGTAACTTTCTGACACATAGGACAGAATGGCATGGTAGTAAGGTAGTTACAATTTAAACTAAAAATAAATTTTCTAATTAAGTGATCAAAGCCAACTTGACTATTTAAATAAATCATATATCATATGATGTGTATTATATTGATTTTTACAAGGGCAATAGGATAAATACACATGTTATAAAAGAAAACTCAAAATAAAATTATTCTTCATCATAATCTTATTTTAGGTTTACACACTTAGTTCAGCAATTGTGTAACTTTTTTAGTCCCTCACAAAAATAAGATTTCTCAAACTCTGCAAAATAGGCCTCAATCTCAGAGACCACATACTTTTTAGTCACAAACTGATTTCCGCTAAGCCATTTTAAAACGTTGGAAACAAAAAGAAATCACTAGGGCCCAAATCAGGATAATATGGTGGATGGGGAAGAAATTCAATTCGTATGTATACCAGTTTTGCCATGGTGATTGCTGATGAGTGATATGGTTTATAATCATAGGGTAAGAGAACTTCTTTCTTTTCCAAGTGGGGGAAGTTTTTTCTTTTTTTATTTAACTGAGGCAAGCTGACCAGGGGACAGGCATTACCAAAAGAAAGAAATGAAAGAAAGAAATGACATGAAACCTGAACAGGGTCAACTCCATCGAAGAAAGTTTTTCCACCTCTAGATTGGGACTCAAATTTTTCTGGTTACGTCATGGGTAAGGTTTTCGTGTTATTAGACCTACTAACCGCCAATAGCTTCCTTTGGCTGGCACCCCAATTGATGTGCAAAGGGCGGGAATCTAACCTGCAACCTTCAGGTTGGTATCTGTATTCCCTAACAACTCACCTTCCACCCCCACAATTTTTTCTTTGATTATGTTCTAAATCTTATTAGTAAATAAGCATAGTACTGTCCTGTAATTATCCTCCATTTTTGTAATAATCAATTAAAAATATAACTTGGGAATTCACAAAAATGGTGGCCATGACCTTTCCAGCCAATTGAATCATCTTTACCTTCTTTGGTGCATGTTCACCAAAATAAACACATTGTGCTTACTGAACTTTGATTTCAAGTGTGTACTGATGAAACCATGTCTCATCAATGGTCATATAACGCTGAAGAAACTCACTTGTATTACACTTAAGCATGGCCAACCGCTGCTTTGAAGTTGTCACGTGATACTGTATTTGGTCAAGCATAATCCAATGCAACACTTATCTCGCCAATAGCTTTCTCACGCTTACTTTTTTGTGAAGGACTTCTTGTACACGTTTAATTGAGATGTTTACAATGTCAACAATATCTCTAATCTCTACCAAGCGGGGTGTAAACACATCATGAAAAATTATGCTGACCATATTCTCTGTAGTCAACTCAGTTGGATGGCCTGGGTAGTCTTTATATAAGATGGTAATTCAGCCATGCTTAAACTCATTAAATCAATACCTGATGGTGGTCATCAAAGGCGATTTGCCCTTATAAACAGATTTTAACTTTTCATCAATTTTGTGGCAGGTTTTCCCATCCAAAAGATAAATTGTTTGACTGAGTGATATTGTTGTTTTATCCATTGTAACTGTTAAAGTCCTGACAAGGAGCTGCTCACAGGTTCTTGGCTGCAGGATCTCAATAATATAACAGCTTGAAGGAGTACTAAGAAACTTGGCAGCAGTTCAAGAATTTAGGACTAGAATTTAGGCCACAAACAGGCTTAAAGTTTACAATTAAGATGGGTGTAATACTTTATTTAATGAAACTTTAGGGTTTAATATCCCATTTTCAGGGAAAATCCATAATTGTTGACTGGGTCAAGACTATGGTCATGCGATACTTTCATATAAAGAGAATTTTAGAATAATTTTAGGGCCCACAAAGGTGGCCAGGCTTCAGGGGTTTGTTCCCAATGGCGATGCTTGGAACGCCAATACAGAATCAGTGTTTTGTTAAGGTTTTGGATATGCATCCTTTCACTTATCAATATTTGCATTTTTCATTAATATGGGATTATAGCTCATATTGATTACGCTTTAGTTTTGATCTGGATTCTTATTCAATGTAATATTTTAGAATTTAAAGTGATGTGTTTATGATTGAAAGGACCAGTTTTTGCTAAATGAAAGTTTGGCCTATCAGGATCTTCTAAAATTTTTTCATCACAGTATAGCTCATTCCTAGGGGATTGGTCAACAGCATGTATGATAAATTCATGTGGAAATGACTTGATATACTTTTAAACACTTACCCACAATGAAAATTACTCTTTTATTTAATCAAAGGATTTGTCAGTTCTTGATTGGTGAAAAATTAATTTCACCTTTTGGAACTCCCTTCAAGTCTATGAAAGGGGGTTGTTTTCTCTTAGGTGGTAGCACAAAATTTAAGTTTCTGTGTGAGCTAGCTTTCCTGTCAGTTCACCTATTCCACCAAGGTTTTGAAGGGACCTATTTAACTTAATTCAAGCATTCTGTCTGAGGGTTAGGAGTAAATATTTACTCAATTGTAATTATTCCGCTATTAATTTGACTCATATATCAAAGATTAATTGAACTATTTGCCCCTTAAATATTCTTCTCAACTAGTCAAACATCCAATTGTCTGATACTACCCTTTTCAAGAATTTGGGGGAGCATGGAACTTAGAAATCGCCCATGGACCCTATTTATAGTGATTCCAGAAGCAAAGGACTTGATTTAATGTCCATTGCCCCTCTTATAAGTGATATCAATAGGTCCTTCCTAAATGGACACAAGTTTGCCACTTCTGGGGGTGATGCAATTGTGATATTATAAAACCAAATCTGATATCAGGAAAGAAAGGAGAAAGTGTCTAAGCTCATTAGCTGCTTGGCCATCTCTAGTAAGTTTTTGCTAAGTTAGTCATGGCATATTGCAGCTAAATTATGTGTTGGTCTAAATTTCTTAATAGCTTTGTCAGAATCGTCAGCCCTAGAAAAAAGATAAATTTTAGCTAAAAGGGTGGGTACCATTGGTCTCAACCATATACAATGCGGAAATGATACATTTTAAAGTTTTAGTGATAACTAATACAATATGCCATAAGAGCACTAGGCAAGAATTGATCTGAGTGTAAGGGCCTAAAGAGGCCATCTTTTGTAAAATAGAAAATAAGGTTCCATTTTCTCTTTCTAAGGTACCATATGTAGAAATCTAGGGGGCCAAAAAAGTAGTTGTGCTCTTATGGAGGTAGCAAGGCTCTTGACCACTCTGGAGGTGAATTTTTTCTATTGTTGCAAAGAAAAACTTGTGGCAACCATGGCAAAATAAGATATACTGATTCAGAAATAGTGAGGTAGCCTTGGCAGTTTGTGCCATGATTGCAAAGGCTTCAACCCATTTCATAAAGTGATCAATGCTTACTAGTATATATTGATTTCCGCTGGTAGTCTGGGGTAGGGGACCTACCACATCTAGACTTATAATGTGGAATTGTTGTTATGTTTTAGTAGGTTGATATTATGTTTGGTCATGAGATTGGATTGCTTTTTAGAGGTTAATCAGGCATCCAGGACTTCAATAATGGTTTTAAAATATTTCCTCCCAATAGTACTGATCTCTAATCCACTCATAAGTTTTCTGCACTCTACCATGCCCAAGGGTAGAGTGGGCCTCCATGAAGACAGGCGCTTATTCTGAAGGTCAAAGATAGGGCTGCCAATTTGCCCCTACATATTTATATACCTTCCCAATCTCCATTTTAGTATTGTGGGAGTGTCATGCTAACATTTTTTGACTGGTTTATCCTCTTAGTCCCAATTATCAGGGAACTTAAGAAGGTTAAGCAATCTCGCGGTTTAAATTCTATTTGGGGAAGGCAAACCATGGGACGTACACTTCCAATAAGCTCTAACTACTAAATACCAAGAAAATTGAGGGGAACTCCAGAGGAGCTGAAGCTACCTCCTGTTGCCAGCGGGACTTCCAGAGGATGGAAGAGGGGGAGTGACATGGGAGGTCTGGGCCAAAACTGAACATGAATGAAGAAAAGGATCTGACAAGAGGAACAAGATGAGGACCAGGATGACACCAACTGGCGTTGGTGAGATGGCGGGTGGCCAAACAACTAAGCTTAAAAGTGATCTGTAAGGTGGGAATAGAAGCGATGCACAGCTTCACTTAGGGTTAAGGTAGTTCCAGAGAGTTCATTAAGGACAATGGTGTGTATCATCCATAGTGCTATCGTAACAATAAAGGCACAGAGAGATAGGTGGATAGGGGGGTCATGGAAAAGGCGAAGATGTTTTTGGATAGGCTGAAAGCCTGCATACTCTTTTGGCAAAAGAGGCGCATAACATCTCGCCAAATTGCCTGTGAAGGTGAGCAATCTTTAAAGCGATGGACTAAAGATCCATATTGATTGAATACAACGCAGGAAGTATAAGAGGTAATGGACCGCTCAGCCATGTGTTACACTTTTTTCAGGCATCTCCACACATGGCGCGAATTTGGGGTTGTAAAAGTGGGTGGTGAGTGTACTTCCAAGTGTCCTTCTGGGTCTACAAAGAGTATGGGATGTCAAGTTTGTCAAGGTAGTCCACACAGGCAATGAGGCGGGGACGTCAGGGTACCAGGTTGCTTAAAACGACTTGCTTTAAGCAATATCTCTGCTTCACTATTTTTAAGTGAAGGACAGGCAAGCGAGTCAATCCATTACCATTCATATGTCAAGTCCCAGCTTAGTGTTCAATCTTTATATCATAATGTTGGAGCTTCAAGGCCCAACGAACCAAACGTCTGGTTAGATCCTTCAGATTCTGTAACCATTTTGAAGAGGCATGGCCAGTAACCACAGTGAAGGTAGTTCCATACAAAAAAGGGCAATAATGTTTTACATCAAGTAAGACAGTAAGTCGCTCCTTTTTTGTGATGCTATAGTTGCGTCCAGCTTTTGAAAGCATCTGCTGAAATATGAAACTGGATGATCCACAATGTTTTCATCCAATTAAGTCAAGATGGATTCAACAGCGTAGTCAGAGGCATTATAAACAAAATGAAAGGTTTGCCATTATCCAAGTGGTGTAGGATAGAGCGTTCTTATAACAGTTTCTTTAACCTCTCAAATGTGACCTTTTGTTCAGCACCCCAATCTTAAAAAAATCTTCTTATTTAATAGGTGAATGAGAGGCTCAATGAGCTGAATGAACTTTGGGATGAATTGATGGTAGTACCTCATCATACCTAAAACACCTGAATATCTTGTAGGTTTTGAGGTGGAGGCATTTTGGTTTATTTCTTCATCTTGTAGTTGATTCCCTTCCTGTGAGATAGCATGTCCAGGGAAATTCTAATACTTTTGTATTAAAGGTGCACGTTGAGATTATGATATGATTGGATGATAAGCCCCATATAGCTGCAGCGGATTGGCTAAATTTGGTAGCAACAATTTAATAGTGTACAAATAAATTAGTGCCTTGGGGTAAGGCGATACTGTGTCAGGAAGAATAGTTATTTGATTGCCTCCAAATAAGATGATAAAGTGATGTCAATTCACAGCAAATATTTAGTAGATTGTTTCAAACTAAGACAATAGTAAATTTATTAATAATAGACTCTGCCAGGCCTCTCAGTCATGAGGACGAACCAATGAGAATATGGCGGTAAAGAATAGCCTTAGCAAACCATCTAGTACTAAAAAAAGAATAGCCTTAGCAAAAAGATTGGTATAAACCAAAGTTGCTGATATATAAGCAAGACAAGAAGATTGGAGGAGGAGGATTGTTAGTAGGAAGAAGAGAGCTGAGCAGAAGGAATCAGCTATTAATATTAAATTTCAAAAGTAGTGTTGTTAGAGCTAATTGCTTCATAATTTATTAAATTCTTTAAGTTTACCTTGAGGACCAAAGATCCCATATCATCCATCCGTTGCTCAGCGGGAATGACCTTGTATGACCCTAATGGCGTATCTCAACGATATTGCCAAAATTATAACAGTGATACTCACTACAAGGGGCCCATTGATCAACCACAAAAGCATAAAAGTAAAATTTTCCAGTCACTGGCCATGTTGCATCAAGCCTGCATTGACAGGGAATCTTCATGGCACACTGCGCCAGCTGAACTTTTGAATCTTAAACTTATTTTAGATGTGGTGCTCAAGAAGCAGGATGAGCTTCTTCAGGAGTGTAATAATGTAATGAACCAACTCAATGACAAGTTCATCCAAATGTGGGTTCTTGGAAAACAGAACAGGCAACATGCTAATCGCCTGGATGACACCACTGAAAACTATATTGTGCAAAGTAGATGTTATAAGTACCTTCCACCCATAGCGGTCTCATTGAGAAGAGGACAAACTACAAGGGGCCTCTCAAGAAAATTTATATTATGACAAATATGAGGCCAATTACCCAACGAAGGAGCCCTTCACTGACACTGCTAGCAGCATTAGCTACTCCGCCCATGATGGCCACCTTGGAGGTAATTATGTCTCAGTGAACCAATTCCCCAGGTGATGGCTGTGCTTATCACTAAAGAGACCTACGCTACCCCTGAAGCAGAGGACAAGCCATATGCCGCTGGCCTTATTAAACCAGTACCTTAACGAGATACCACCTTTGGGTCTTAAACAATTTCTCAGTATGCTCTAAAGGCTCGCAGCTACAAGCGGGAAGAGGAGGGTTGTATTGATAAGCTGTCTCCGTTTGACTTCAATGAAAACATCCATGGGCTTTTTAAACAATTTGAGTTTGTGGTGGAAGGAGCCTTGGATCTGCGCAAGGCTAAATTTCTGATATCCTCCTTGGATGTTGGAAGCACTAACCAAGTTACTTGCTATCTCCCAAGCAGTATCGTTACATATCAAGAGGTGAATGATACTATGCTCATTTGTTTTAAGGTATAACAAAGATGTCATAGTGGAAGGCTGAGTTCTTATCATTGAGTTTCAGCGTAATGAGACCCTCGCTGCTTTTCTTAATGATTTATGGCAGAAGCTTACGTGTTAATTGGTGCAGGAACTTTATCCAAACCAGATGTGACATTGCAACGACCTCAACAGTGAAGCCATACTGCAAACTTTACAACATCATGGCTCTGATTTTGGAGGATGATGTACCCCTGCTCGATATTGTTCAGTTTTTAAACCATCTATCCGCTACCTTTACTCCACCCAATACAGACCAGAAACATACCACAGCCGTCACTGTACCTTCTTATTTGGGAAGAATTCTCCCTCCCTGTTCAGATTTCACCTAGTAATCCCTGGCCTTAATATAATATGCGCCTTGCCCTCAGCCAAATCACCCCCAGAAGTTTAACTTCTGATCTGTACCTGCTTATGATAATCGCCAGTAGCCCAACTT
The DNA here is from genome assembly GCA_022478985.1 of Massospora cicadina. Lineage (NCBI taxonomy): Eukaryota > Fungi > Entomophthoromycota > Entomophthoromycetes > Entomophthorales > Entomophthoraceae > Massospora > Massospora cicadina. The sequence goes on from JAKSZP010018184.1 coordinate 9,281, forward strand.
TTAACTTGGCCTGTTTATGCTGACCGTCAGCAGTCAATCTATTGACCTGGCCCTGGTTACGCCTGTCACTTACAGTCAAATAATCAGCCTGGCCCATCTTATGAGAACCAAGTACGCGGACCCTACAGGTTAATTTGTTTTTAATGAAGTCACCTTGGCCACCTTTCTAAGAGTTGCCTCGACCGTCAGGTTCACTATGTACAGCAGTATCAATACTACCATGGAAAAGATGGAGCAGAGTAGAGAAGGAACTCTATATCTCCGCTATCCCAACCCCAAACGTTCCACCTGAGCTTATCAAAGTATATTCAAAATGAAGTCCCTCAGTATAAAGATGAGTTTTTATATTAGCAGCCAGTTGGAGAGGTAAATGTAATGACATGAGCGAAAGCTGAGTTGTGGCAGAAGAAGGACCTCAGGAGTAACCAAAACTTTATGCCTGCCAAATGTTTGACCAAGTTTATCCAAATGAGCTGTACCCATCCTCAGAAGCACCTTCCCTGAAAGGAGTAAACGTCACCCTCCCAGTGGACACTATTGTCAAGGAATAACCCTAAAGTCAGTGAGAGAAATATGAGCTTCCTTGGAAAAAGTGATTCTTTAAATGTCCACGTATTAAACAGTCAAAATTATTCTTATTCTGAGTGTACATACTGTGGCATTTTTGTAGCTAAAAGCAAGTCTGCGCTATGGTAGATATGGGCAAACCAGTCAACATAGTTTCCACTAAGTTGGTGGCGAAGTTGATGGTAAAACCTGATGTAGAACATCAAATGGTGTATGGGACTGCTTGAGCAGAAAGCACAGTCTCTGAGGAATCGTACAATACGCTACCTTTGCATTTTTGGTCAATTGTTGTTTTATCTCTGGTAATAGTTTTACCAAACAGCAATTATGACCTGTTAATTAAAAAAGATTTCATGTGACGTTTTGGGTCTGTTGTTGACATGATGGAGAAGACCTTCGAAATTTTGGGGCAGTGGATCCCAATTTACTTTACCTCTAGCGGAGTGCTAAAAGATTTGGTGCATATGGGACATATCAACCTTGCATATAGTGATGGGATGATCCCGGTTTGCTACCATCAACTAAAGAACAAGGCCTGAGCCCTCCCCTAGCAGATATAAAAATATCAAGGGCTGCCTCTCAAAGCTGCTGGGTCTATATCCATCCCCTCCAGACACCAAGTAATACTAAAAACCGAGTTAGAAATGGAAGTACCAGTTGGGATCTATGGGGAGGTCTTTGGGACTTATCAGCAATTGTGGCTTGAGCCCCATGTGGCTTCAGGCATTACACTTCTGGACATGAGGAGATCAAGGTTTTACTAGCAAATCTACAAAAA
>JAKSZP010018185.1:0-10550 GCA_022478985.1 Massospora cicadina
GAGGAATTTTTAACAAATTTTTAATAAGAGAATCTATTATTAATTTACCTATTATGTTACAACTGTTTAAATAGCCAATTAGATTAGGGAATAACTTATAGATGCATGGGATCAGGGCCCTCAAGATTTAACCTAACCCATCAAACTATGAGTGGGGGAAAACTAACTTATTTAAAACTGACTCAAAAGTATTGGCAGCGGGCCAAGTCATTATCAGTTCATCTATGGATGCCTGAATTGCAGATTTGCCACAATTCTGACAACTTGTGCAATGGTGTTTTGCCTGATGGGCCATGGGAGCCTCTTAAGTCCACCTCATATAGAGTAGTCCCAAGAGGTTGGAAATGGGTTTGGGGCAACCAACCTGCCTGCACCAGTCACTCCAGAGGCTATTAACCAGAGGAGACTTGCTGGACAAAGCTTTTGATCTTATCAGGGAGGATTTAGTGCTGGCAGCTACTTTTACCGATAACTTGATGTCATTGGCAAATTTTACCAAAGGTTCAATGCTAGACATTTTTACTGCCAAAGGTACATAGCTGTCAGGCTTTGTTGCTAATGGTTTGGTGCTGTCAGGCCTTAATGCCAAAGGCTTGTTGCTGTCAGCCACATTTGATCCTTTCACCCCATGTGGATGCCAATTCTCCAAAATTTTGACAAAAATTCCCTTAAGCTTCAGTACCAATTTGTCCAAAGTTAATACTGGGATAGGTGGCAGGGTCCTCAAAGGGTAAGCCGTGACCCACGCTCATCCACCACATGGGTGAGGTCACCCTGGGAAATGAGAGGGGCAGCTGGCCTTCTTGGACCTTTTTTGGATGGAAAAGGGAACACCATCCAGTCTATGTAAAGGGGATGCTTCTCTGGACTTACAGTTGCTAACAAAAGAAAGACTTTACAAAATAGTATATCAAACTATTAAGTATTATAGTCTCTATTACTACTATCAGGAAACTTCCACTACAAATATATCCATTTATATACTTCTTTCTCTAAAACTCTAAAAAAATTAACTACAATCTTAAATTAATAAATTTGTTATAAAAAAACTTTCAATAGTTATTATTAAAATCAGTAGATGTTTGGCACTATAAATTTACTAAGATAATTTATATACCATTTTTTCTTTCAATTTCAACATTTTGCATTTCAATTTCAACATTTTACACTTCAATTTCAATATTTTGCATTTCAATTTCAACATTTTACACTTCAATTCCAACATTTTGCATTGTTTTCAACATTTTGCATTTCAATTCCAACATTTTGCATTTCAATTTCAACATTTTGTATTTCAATTTCACCATTTTACAAATTAATTTAAATATTTTATACTTCAAGTTCAATATTTTATATTTCAATTTTAATATTATACTTCAATTTCAATATTTTATTTTTTGACTTAAATATTTTTTCATAAAATTCAATATTTTATAATTCAATTTGAATATTTTAGTTTTAGTGATTGCACCATATTTAGTTCTAACTACAGACTCATCGATTTCCTCAGCATCAGTATTTTCTTTTGGTAGATTATAATTTGATATAAGGGATATACAAATATCCTTTAAATATAAAAAAAGAGTGGGCAATAATATGCTTGTACTATTTCAGCAGGAATAATAAAACAAAACTATCACCAAAAATTGTGTTGAGATTAAAATATAAAATGTTGAAATTGAAATGCAAAATGTTGGAATTGAAGTGAAAATGTTGAAATTGAAGTGTAAATTGTTGAAATTGAAATGCAAAATGTTGAAATTGAAAGAAAAATGGTATATATAGCCAAACAATTTACTATTGCTGGACACTATCTTCACAGATCAGCTTGATGATATAAATTGCTTTTATCCAAGTGCAATCTGGCTAATTTACTATCATTAGTAAGGAGTTGTTACACTTATTGTTTTCAACTATTGTAGTTTTTTTTTAGTACTAGATGGTCCCAACCCAAGGGGGGATTCATCGATGTTTCAACTATTGTAGTTTAACTCAGAGAATGCTACAAACTGTTCTACTTGAAATCTTATAAATACTATACAATATAACCTCGATTATATGACATAATCGGTTTAATAAACACAGCTAGTGATACTCATTCATTATAAGAACTTATATTAGATCATAAAATATAATAGCCTTTGCAATTTATATGGTACTATAATGCAATAAGCACTTCCAAATTAGAAAAACATGACCATTTTTACAGGTGAAGTAAACCCATAAGATATTTATCTTCCTTTTAGAGTTTGCCTTTGATTTTTATTTATATTTTTCTGAAATACAATATCAATTAAAAGTTTAAAATATATTTAATATGAACATTTGCATAATAAAGGTTGATTAAATTAGTTTAAATAAAGGTAAAAACATGGTAATCAAGCATTTTGATATTTATGCATGCTTAGAGCCACTAAACCCATTATCCAATTTTATCTTCCTCATACATGAGTAATTACAGGATGTATGACAACCAAGCTACTAGCAAATTGTGACATTGATAAAATTGGTTAAATCAGTTCCGTAGATCTAAATTTAATATACACAATAATCTTTTTAAACTCCTAATAAAGGCGCGTTATGAGTGTAAATAAAAAGCTTCATTAACTATTATTAAAAGTTACTCCAGTTTTGATTTCTAAAATGAAATCAAAATTTGATCATGTTTTCAAAGATAGTATAAGTAAATCTGCAAGCTTTAATAAGTAAAGTGTTAATCATTATTAAATAACGCAATGAAGGCTAAAAGTTTGACAAAAAAGCATAACAGCAGATTTATTTAGGAATAAGTTTGACAATAGTGAATTTGTAATCTCCTACTGTAGTCATAAAAATATCGAGAAAAGGGTATCTTGTTTCACGCATTAAACCATAACAGAACTAGAAGTTTAATTGAACGAGTCTCATCGGAAAAATAATAGCATAGCATAGAACTCAAGTTCAAATCACCTCGCAAAAACTTTGCTTTATCTTAGGACTAAAGCATCGGGTTGGGGGAACCTTGATCAATTTCTTCTAGTACTGGTGCAAGATGGGTCGCGGGCAAAGCCAGATACTCAAGTGTTCTTGGTATTTCTATTCCTGAAGATGGCAAAAAGCCCAAACGAGCATAAAACATTCGAAGCCTCAGCCGTAACGACTCGGTGTATAAATCATCCATTCTTCTGGCATTGTATTGCCCCGTACGTAGAGCATTTATAAAAGTAAAAAAGTCCAAACATGAAATGATTTTATCTCTACAGAATTTATCTATTGGAATAGGCTCTTGCCTTTCAACCAGTTGCAATCGAAACCGACAAGGAACTTCTTGCCCACAAGCATGGCAACCATTAGCTGGAAGAGGCGATGAAAAATGATTGGCGGATGAAATCGCTTGAGCTGCCGCACTACTCCATCGGTTCCACATTCCTGCAACTATCTGACTATGCAAGGGCAGCGCTGAGCTGCTTTCAGTCTGATCGGCAGGAAAGGAGGAAGACACAGCAGAGGAATCAAAAGAACTTCTGGGAGAAACCTCATCTGTATTAGCAGAAAAAATCTGAAGCGTATTGTGTATAATAGCATCGACAATGCGCCGTGGATAGATTCGAGGATTTGGCCCAAACTTGAGACAAGGTTCAATGTCTTCCTCAAGGCATCTTTTGTAAAAGGGAAGCTGTAATATTTTATTCATCGTCGACTCGACACAATTTGCCGCAAAAACTTCAAATTGTTCAAGTTGAAGCTCGTCCAAGTTTTCTTCGTCTTCCGAAAGATTTGGGATGTTAATAGCATCCCCATCTGATTCATCTGTTTGCGTTTGCTCCAAATCCGTCAAGTTATCATGACCTTCCGGATTAGACAAAAGATATTTAAGCTTTCTCTTTAGATTGCGATTTAGGTTTGTTTGAACAAAAAGTTGATTCAAGATGCATAACCTCGTCCTCGAGCCTTTCTTTAGCTGATTCGGCAAGGCTTCTACCTTTCGCTTCTTCAGCAACCATCTTGTTTGCTTCCTCAAAAAGTTTTCTTGAAAGTTCTCCTAATTCTTCTTCAGCCAAATACTTGGAATGCTGGACTTCCGAGAGCTTTTCAATTTCTTCGATATACTTAATATTAATGGCATTCAGATCATTTTCTAGTGATTGCACCTTATCACAACGCTTATCAAGCTCGACTTCTAAAGCCTCAAGTTTCTCCTCAAGCTTCTGGTTATAAAAAAGCATCTTATCTTTTTCTTCCCTTTCAACTTTAACCGTTTCACTCAAAATTTCAATTTCCTCTTCAAAATTTAGCTTGTCTTTCAGTAGTTGATTAACTAGCTTTATCGGATCTCCGCAAATGTTACAAATCCTTGTGCTGCTTCCAGAAAACACTTCTTTACACTTACAAATTGAAGTAACAAAAACTTCGTCAACAACTTCAGCTTCTTTGTGCAAAGATTCATTTTCGGGATTCGCCGCTAAGCCCAAGTTTAGAATACCTTTATAAAAAATATATAATTACCAACAAGCAAGGAATCAGACACTTCTGAAGAATGAACGGCTTGCACGACAACTTTTAATCTTTCATATAAAAAGTCTAAATCTTGTGAAATGTCAGCCATATCATCGTATAGCGTCTTAGGTGACTCCATAATTTAGAATAATGTATTCAAACGTGATTAAACTTTGGCACAGTGAACTCTTAGGGCTCATTAGATAATGCCATAGTTGCGAAAGTGATAATTAATCGTTTGTAATGGACCATTTAGCTCTAGAATTGGGGGCGATGTATTTAGAGCATTATCGTGATAATTGAACAAGGTTTACACTAAACCACTACCAATTAATTCTGGAGGAATTCCAGTTTTAGATCTTGTAACCATCTGACCAATCCTTAATTTACTGTTTTTATGCCACAGTTGGAGATATATAACCCTATGATTAATCCTATTTTTAGCCGACTTTTAAAAGGAAGGAGGTTCTCAATTTGACCTGCTTATTTTTTGTTTTTTTTTCAAAGTTTGTTCGCACAAGAATCTGAAACTACAGGACCAATTTGGACGCCTAAAATTTTCAAAAAAGAGGGCGCTCCAATTTAGGTCCCAATTTACTTTTGTAAGTATTTTTTATGAATTCTATACTTTGTTTAAAAATTAAATTAAATGGAAAAGTAAGAGGGGAGGGCAAGGGGAGGATATCCCTGTGGTAGAATATGGACCCTCTACCACTGCCTCCCTGAGATTGATCCTGGGTGATGAGCTTTGGGTAGGGGACAATTATGACTGTGTTGGTATTGTGTGCCAATACCCCAAACTGGGATAGTGAATAGCAAAGTGGTCTATGGGGTTCCTGGCCTATCATATGCCACACAGAGGTTTTCTGGGTTTTATTCTACTTTCCCATTCATTCAATTTCCCCTTAATCAGTGCAGTATCATCCCCAGGTCAGCCCACCTTAAATAAATTTAAAAGTAAGAGGGGAGGGCATAATACAGGTTATTTGGCCAAGGGTAAAGGACTGGGAAGTTGAGCCACTAGTTTCCTAGTACCTCCAACCATTGCTGGTCAGCAATCACCATTGCTAGCCACAGTTCTAACATTGACAGGCTTACAGGCCATTCAATCTTGAGGCAATTCATTTCTTATTGCATATGACAAGTGATCCAATGGGGAAAGCCAAATGCATGGTTTTATAGTATTCAGAGATTAAGTGTAAGAATTTAAAGATTTGGTGGAGCTAATCAGAGATAATCCAAATGGTCTTCAGTATCAAACTTTTGATAGGGGCACTCATTGTCAAAACTCTTGGCAATGAGAGCAAAGTGTATTACCCATATACAATAATGGTAGATGAAGGCTTGTAGTTAATTGAGGCTGTTTTCAGGGGCTTCACAAAAAAGGTCTTGCAGAGGATACATTTCTACTAGAGATTGTTTGCCTGAGAGGATGTATTGCATTGTTGACCAATACATTTTGAACATAGTGCATTCATAATATTGGTGGCCAATATCTGCTTCCAGTTCAGTGAATATGAGGCATTTTTTGTGCAGGTAGTCCAGTCTGCTATGATTATCAGATTTGAACGTGTGGTGTAGGATCTGCCAGATGACCAACTGTTGCTTTGCCATTACTAGTCAGGAGTTGAGGCCCAAAATTAACTCCTTCATTAGGTAGTTGGTGTTATAGCCTTTGACTGCCAAGTTGGCCAGAATTTGTGGCCAAGCAGGTGAGTTGCATCTGGGTTTCAGGAGCAGATCTCCATAGTTGATTGATGTCAAGTTGTAGCAAATTTTAATTGCCTTGGAGGCATATTCATGAGCAATTTAATTATGCTCCTCCCAGTTTATTGCAGAGATCATTGTGGAATTACAGGCCTCAACATCCCCATGGATTTGGTCAGTATCCTGATCTAACAGTTAGAATAACCATCTACCCAGGTGCACTGCATGATTGCACAGTCACCAGTAGTATGGGGTGCCTTTTTGAAAAGACATTCATGGGTGGTCTGCCATCCATTATTGCAATAAGTGTGGGGAGATCAGCTCCTGAAAGCCCTGGACTCTAGCCCAGTTCACATTCTATGATAGTGTTGGGCAGCACATATGCATCTGTGTTAACCTAAGGAACAATTTGGTCCAGATCCTCTGAGTGTGAGATTTGAAATCCAGAAGGCACATGCCCCTTTGGTTTGGACAGAGTCTCTAGGGCTATAAGCACCACTTTTTCCTTAAACCATAGGAAGGTGTGGAGCATTTCTAATTCTTCTCTAGGTTCTTGCTCATTGGCAGTACATGGGCAGCATACCATAGCTTGGAGAAGATGAATATATTGACAGACAACACTTTCTCCTTGAGGCATAGTTTTGCCAATTTTCAGCATGCCATTCAGGCAAATAGACTCAATAGAACCTCTTGTTTGGTTTCCAATACTGCTGGCCCTTTGTAATTAAAGATTATCCCAAGATATTAGATCATATAATAGTTCTGTATTAGCATTGTGTCAGCTGGCCTGAAGTTCAGGATGCCCATTCTCATTATTGAGGTTTTTTCCAAGTTGATCTTCACCAATGCTAAATGATATAGATCTAGGAGCTTCTTGGCACCCTGAAGGTTGGTCAGTGAACTAATACCTACTATCATATTATCCGCAAGGGCCAGAATTTTCAGTGGCATTTGATTAGGGTGGACTAATCCCCAAAGTTTCATGTCTGCTGCAGCCAGTAGAATGTTCACTGCAAATTTAAACATAATTAGTGACATGGGATTGCCTTGTGGAAGACCCTGCCCAACTGGAATATTATTGGTTATGCCATCAGTGACAATTACTTTGATGACCAGTGTAATTCACTGTCTCCTTCCAGTGAGCCACAAATAAATTGGGAAGCAGGGCCCAAGTCAATTACCAAAGGGCAGACAAGGTCCCTGAGACCATTCTCCTGGTGTGTGTGCTACAGGAGCCATGGATAAACACCCCTTGGAGGATAGTTGTGAATATGCTTACCCCCAGCAACATGCCCTGACTCCAAGACAAGGTGTATAGGGAGGCGATAGCCTTCCCAATCTTGCTCTCAAAGTCCAACTCCTGTTTGTATAGGCCAAACATGGCCGCTGTTAGACTAAATTTATTAATATAAACCTCAGAAGACAGTAATAAAAATAGATAAGGCTTAGAAACGGCTTTATCTGATATATTTAGGCAAGTTGATAGAAAACAGAACTAGAGAAACTCCAATTCTCAAGTCCTATCTCTTATAGCTCTCTGCTGCAAGCATAGATCAAGCTCATTCGCCATGCCTGACGTTGTCTTTTGAAACATGCCATAAGTGAACCCCAATTGTTTTAGGCTGGATTGAATTCCATAGTGGCTGAACCACCATACCCAAAAATCGTTCCAATTCTGATTTAAATCCACCTTTAACCTAGAAACCACCCACTTCAAAACCATTTGGTTTGACCCCAGGCCTGATGAAACATCTAACCATCGTCCTTCCCCTGTATTAGTCTCAACCTGGGGTCTAGCCAAGACTAATGCTCTCTCACTCCCTATTTCTTCCACACCAGCTTACCCTGTCTTATCAAAGATCAGGGTAATGTGATGTTGAGGATAAACTGCAACTGTCACAACCAGGTGTAAAAATTTACTGCTTCAGGTTATTATTAGCAAACAACCTCAATAAACTTTTTACTGCACAAGTTCAGTTTCTTGTGCACTTCTTCCACGTTGTATAGTATATTAGATTATCAGTTAATAATAGTATGGTGACTATTATCCATAGTTGAGTGGAAATTCTTATATCTCAGCCCAACACTCGGCCAGTATTCCTGCTTGATTTACTTGAGATGTCATGATCTAGGGATCTGTTCCCTCATTCTGACAACCTAATCCTCTCTGAGATTCCCTGGTGGCAGTCTCTTCAGTCCAACACACAGTTGGTAGCAATCCCCAATTGTTTCTCCTTCTTCTATAGATCCCCTCTCAGATCTTTACTCTTTTCCCTAAGAGTATCCCAATTATTGCACACAGCAATAGTATTCTTGAGAAGAATAGAACAATTGAAAGCTGATAATAGTTTACTATTTAAACTATATACCAGATGAACAACTATAGAGCTATATATCTGTAATATAATCTAACTATCTGTTTTTATTAAAAGTGAATTCTAGGAAATTTATAGTGGGGATTTGGTCATTTAACCCTCGGTTGACACTTCTTCAATGAAACGGCAACCATTGTTATTGAATCACCCATCCTCATCTCAGCAGCTATGGTATTCCCCATCCTGGCTAGGATTCCATCGTTGGACATCCTCTAGACCTAAATAGAAAGAGATGGAAAACGTGTCCCTAACGTTTTTCTCTTGATCCATGTGAACTAACCATATTTGGCTAGCAACCTGATTAGGTAATGGAATTTATAACCCATTAAGGCTGGTCACTCACCAACTGATCAATTTACTAGTTGCAGTTAGCATCACTCGCCTCGCAACTCACTATTCATTTCCAATCAGTTGGTAATGAAAACCAACTGATCCCAATTGATACACCTGATAGTTAATCACTATCAAATTCCCCTATTTTATCACCAATTCCTCCTGATGAGATCTTAAGTATTATTCCAGATTGATCACCAATGGATATAAACAGGCAAATATCCCAAAACCCCATGAACATAGTTACTCTGAAATTCAGGCCAAAAAATTTCCAATTCACCTCACCTTAGAAAATTATCCCCTAGCGATTCCTGGTAATCTAACAGGCTGGTAATATGGGAAAAAATCCCAACACATCCCCCCTCCTGCCTAGATTTACAGCAAGAAAAGGACTGGTGCATGAGAACACCACTTCATACACTTGGTCAAATACTTCATTGGCTCAAGAAAAGTACAATAATCAATACTCAATGATGCTTGGGACTGTATGTCCAGAGGAACATCTTCTGTGTGTTGATTGGGCCCTTTTCCCATTCCTAAGTAAGAAGGTATCAAAGAGTGTGGCTGTACCCCTCATTACCTAAGGTGACCTCACCCATGTGGTAGAAAAGCGCTGGGTAACAGCCCTTCCGCTTCAGATTCCTCCCCTGGTGCTCACACTCACCTTGGCAGAACTAGTATATCTAATCAGGGAAATCTGCACTAAGATTGCTGAAATGAAATCAATTGGTTCAAAATTGAGTGGGAATCAGCCCAATGTTTGGATTCCATGTAGTCAAAAAGAGATGAAGACTGATTCATCAGCAAGAATCACTGACAGTTTCAATTTGGCTAACACTATGATCTAAAAATTAACCCCCTCCAAAAATTTTTAGGGATCATCCCTGACAGGCAGGTAAAGCATTGAACACCATCGATAAGGGTTTGAAGCTCCCTTCCAGCAAATTGGGTGTTGCAGCCAATGCAACACATTTGACCAAACAAATGGCACAGCAACCGGGCATGGGCAGATTGGGCATCCCAAACAAGTTCCCAACCAATTGGGACCACCTCTACGTGGGGTGGCCTTGGGGGATTCCCACTGCTCGTCAGGCCAAATGCTGTTGTGCCAACTGTCAGAAAAATAGCCAAGCCTCAGTTTGGATGTTCGAGATTGAACTGACAGTGACTCAGCCTGCTGCTGAATTCTTTGATGTCAGTTCCCAGTTACATATCCGCCTCATTCCCAGATAATTTTCTGGTTAGGTCAAAATTGAGGGTCTTGATCCTGGCTTGTCCCCGCATCAATTGACTACTATTTAATCAGTTGCATCATACTGAGAAAATTGTTGGTTGATTTTCTTCACTTTCCTTTAAAATAGAATTTTGCCTCAAAAAACAATCAATTTTGGTTTTCTTGATTCCTTTCTGGCTGCATTCCCGATGGCTTTTCCCTGGTGGCCTGTTGGTCCATATACCAGATGGGCTCTACTGGTACTCATGGTCACTATGGCCCCCACTGTCGTAGACTGGATTCAGCGAGCTAGATACTTCTGGTAATTTAACCCTGTCATTATGAACTTTTGTCAACAATATACTGGGACCTTGTGGCCTACATCCACCATCTTCAAGCAAGGATCCACCCCCTTGTCTCCCCAGTTGAATTAACCCGCCTACTGG
>JAKSZP010018186.1:0-10500 GCA_022478985.1 Massospora cicadina
AACTGGTTGAAAGACTAGATAGGGGGTTTGGGAGGCTGATGAAGCAACCATCGCCAAAAGGCCCTAGGTTCAGGTCAAGCCCAAATTGTTGGGTAGCTCAAACTCTGCCCCTGGCCCCTTTACCCACCAAAGCCTAAAAGGAGATGTGGTGAGACCCAATAATAATCTTCATGGGCAAAAAAAATTAGGTGAAATTCTCTTTATTGGTTGCTGTAGTTGAATCTGTAGATATAGAATATGGTACTAAAATTTGGGGGGAAACCATTTTGTGGGAGGAAAACCCCTGTAAGTTGGAATGCCGAACATACTGACATTGGGATGGCCATGGCAACTTATGGGTTTGGACAATTTAAGATGTACTAGACTATTATGGCCATAGAAAAAATTTTCTACAACTTGATTCATCCGAAAAAAAAAGGACCATTACTATGCCCAAAAGGGCGGAAATGGCTAAGAATGATGGTTGGTTGATTATGTTTTTTAAGACAGCAAGTTTTTTTTCCCCCCAAATTAAGTGTTTGAAGCCCCCAAAATGACAAACATGAATGCCAGTGGACTGTTACTTTTATGGAACTAAGAAGAGTTTCCGTCATTAAAGGGCATAGAGCTCTTTATAGGCACCTAGAAAGGTACCAGGTGAACATGGCCATAAACCCTGCGGGTTTTAAATAAAGGGGGGAAGGGGGTTTTTTCAACATATAAACTGGAATATGGGAAAAAGGGTTTTTAAGAAAGATAAATGAAAAAAAATTGACCAACAATTTTCTCAGTGAAATTTTGGGTTAAATAGTATAAATTGGTAGTGAGTCATAGCAGGGATTGGATCCCTCAAATTTTACCCCCCCCTTTTACGAATTTTTTGGGGGGGGGGGTTTTTTTGAACTGACATCGAAGGATTCAGCAGCAGGCCAAGTCACTATCAGTTTTTCTGAAAATGCCTGGATTTTCCTGACTCCTATGTCACTTGGTATGATGGACAGCCCAATGGGCATCGAAATTCCCAGGACCACCCCAAACCCAATTGGGGGAAATGGTTTGGGAGGGCCCAAACCCCCCTGTTCCTTTTGGGTTCATTCAGCCAAAAGGAGTTGTGTTGGGTGCAACTTCTGATTTTGAACCAGATATTTCGATTATTGGGACAATCCATGAAAGGGGAATCTGGCAGCAAATCTATCATTTGAGGGCGATGTTGTCCACAATATGGGCAGATTTTTTCATTGTTTTTTATGAATATCAGTTTTCCAATAATTGGGTTTTTCCCTTTGGGTTTTGACCATTAAACTTTGTTTTGGGAACCAGGCAGTTTTCCCCAATTCAGCGGATAAGTTCAGTAGAGGTGAATGAAGGCACGGGGGGTTTTTGGGGATATTACCCGGGTCATTACCCGGGGGGGATTGGGGTGTGGGTACAGTTTCCCCTTTTTGGCCCCTTTTTGTTCATGAAGGGGGAAAGTTCCCTTTCACACAAAGGGGACTTCCTGGACTTCAAAATACTTAAAAAAACTCAAGATTGTTTCCTTTTGTTTTTTAAAAACTAAAGGAGTCATATCTGGAGTTTCTTTAAATTCTTTTAATATTGTTACTAAATTCTTTGGGGCTCATTGGAAAGAGCTAGTTTTTTACAATAAAAAAGATTTAGTCATAAAACTATGGTTTTCTTTAATATCTCTAAAACATATGAATATTACATTTAAAAAATTTTTAAGTTACACAAAAAAAATAATAAAAATTTTTTCTTATATTAAAACTCATGACTAGTATTCTATTGGGACCATCTAGTCAAAAAAAAGACTAGTATTTTAGTTAGTCTTAAATATTAACAAGATCCAAAAAGACAAAGTGGTAAAATCTAACCCTATTCGAGCTTGTAGGACTGCAAGTCTTAACCATGATGACAGTACAACAGTATAATATCACTTAAATGATTACTGCTTTTATTTTGTTTAAAATATATCCATTACCTTTTAATATATTTTAAATAATTAATTACTAAGTAGCCTTTGATCAGAAAATTTAATCTTTAAATTATATATGTCAAAATAAGTAATTCATTTATTTTTTTTAGGTTTGTAAAGAAACTAACTATAAGTTCTAAAATGTTTACAAGTTCTAATTGACCTTGGAAATTTAAAGACTATCACTCAAAAATGCATAAACACATTTTTTTATTCTAATAAAAAAAAATTTTAAAATTTTTAAATTAAATCAAGAAAGGGTATTAAGCCCATAATCATATAATTTTTTATATGTTTTTTGCTCAGCTCATTATTAATTTTTTTTAACGAGGCAAGCTGACCAAAAAAGATATTGATGAGCAAAACTTATAGTAAAAGAATTTAATGAACATAAATAGATGAGCATATCACTCAAACAATTAAAAAAATTCAGACTACCAGGTTGGATGCGGTCCTTGCATCCATGGTGGGTGGGACATGATTGGAAAGCTCTTCCCCCTCTGTGTTGGACAGTGCAGCGAACGGAAGGGGGCCCATCTTAAAAATGGGGTACAATTCTGGCAGCTTTTGCTATGATGAGGGTGGTGATAAAGGATATTTTTACCCTTGGGGAAAATTTGGGTAGCATGGTGAAGGTGGTGATTTGTTGTGGAAAAGTCGGGGGGAAAATTTTGTGACCATTGCAACTTTTTTTATTATTGTGGGCAACTTGGTGGAATTAAAGGAATTATTTTTTTAAAATTTTTGCATGGGGGAAAACGGGGGAGGACCCCCTTTGGGCCCAAAACTGAACTAATTTTACTATGACATTTTGGGGGGGTGACAATTGGGGGGCAACAGCCTCTCTGGTGGTTTATGGTCACTTTGAAATTCATTGGCATCAGAGCTAGACTAGAAAAGTTGGAAATTTAGCTGAAATGTTTGGTCATATCAAGGCCCCCTTTACAAAGTCAGGGACAGGATTTTTAAAGTCATCAACCCCCCAAATTCCCCGGGGTTTTTTTGAGAACATTAGGTCAATCGGGATATGATAGGGTGGTTGGATGGCTTTGGGATTTTTTTCCAAGGGTCCCAAAAATTAGAGTAGAAGTGGTGGCTTGATGTGTGTCCTTATTGGCTGAATTGCAGTTGTATCTACCATTTTTGGGTGTAGGGGAGGGATAAGCCCCATTCAAAAAGTTTTTTTATGTCAGTGTCAAGAGCATCATGGGGAAGTTGAGAATGTGGGTTCAAACCAGGCTATAGGAAGGGCATCGCTTTTGAGTAGTCCAGGTCAAAACAAATGGGGAAGATTGTGCGCCCTTTGTCTACTATTGCCCAGAAAGGGTTGTTAGGGGCAGAGGATCAATTGTGTGGAGGAGAAACAAAATGGTGATTTTGGTTGATATTGGTCATATAGTTGCAATGGTGTGAGGGCCCACAAGTCAGTTAGATCCACTGGGAACTACAAATTGTAGAATAGGGTCAGCACCATCTACTGACAACCCAGCTATTAATTTATTGTATGAAGCATCAGGGGGAAGGTGGGTGGGGAGGCCTGCAAATTGAACCGCAAGAGTGGTGTCATCAGGCAACAAATGCAAGTGGTTGGGATGGGGTTTCCTGGAATTTAGAAGAATGTTGGCTGCAATTGCAGCATTTATTTCACGGGTGAAGACAAGGTCAAAGTACCCCTAGTATAGGTGGAAGTTGATAAAGCCTGCAGGCTGCATAAGCACCTGGACTAATTCTATGATTGGTTTATTATTGTAGGGAAACAAGTTGCCATATTCAACCAAGAGGCTGAATTACATCTTGCTTTAGGGGAGAACAATGGGAATATGAGGCACCTTTAGGAACGTGCAAGGTAGTGGGCAAGATCCTTGGGGGGAACGTATTGACCTAAGGCAATAGGGGGCTGGTCAACCTAGTTCAAAAGCGTTTTCCCATTGGGCGGGAAGATGCTAGGGGGTTTTACCACTGCCCCATGTTGTAGAAGTGGGCAGTAGGGCCGATGACATTGGGGTTTTGCTGTGTGTCATTTTTTGGAGTTGTTTAGTTTGGCTGTAATTTTTAAATTTGCTCAGATATGATATCAAGCATAAAGGGGGTTAAAAATTTTCTCTCTCTCTCTCTTATTATATACTCTTTTATAAAAATTGTTGTTAAAAAATGTTTAATCTAAAGTTAAATTATACAATTAAGCTTTTAAGTGTATATTAACAGGAAAACTATACTGAATAAAACATCTATTGATTAGTAAGGAGCATTTAAAACTTAAGGATGTTAATTGAAAGTATTAGATTTGAGACATACTCTTGAAAAAGCGATAGTAAAAGTTATTTTTATAACACAATTATATTTTACAAAGAAATTGTATAATGTATAATAAGTAATTGTAAACTGTGTTAACTTCTTTATTAACACAGACCTACAAGATAAGGTCTAAGTTAGTGCACCAATTGATTTAGTGCTGTTGAGAAAGTCTCAACTGAAGGGGTTATTTTCTTGACTTATGAAAACCGCCTCAGAAAATCCCCAATTCAATTTTAAAAATAATGGTATTAACAATCTAGCTTTCCAGAATAACATTTTATTATCAGATAACTCAGCCAAGGGTCAATAAAGTTTTAAAAATCTAAAGCCCCTTTATAGGCTTCAATTGGTATAGAAGTATGACAACTGAGACGTTTATATACCTCCTGGACACTGCAATAATTTTCCAGCCAGTGACCACGATGTCATAGACACTAAGTATAAAAAGTTGTCTAAATACTATGTGCATGGTATTTCAGATGACAGCAGGATGAACTCCTTTTTGCCTTTGGGCTCACACCTCATTAATGAAAAAATTTCTATACCCCATCTGAAGAGAGTTTCCCATTTGTAGAAAGCTGATTGATGTGAATATCATCAAAAAAAGAAGCAGTAAATTTTTCAAAAAAATTGATTGAAAAGAGAGAGTACTATGCAGCTGCAAGAGACACAAGGTTCAGTGAACATCAAAAGCTACTGTTGAATTAGAGCAGCAGCCACGCATTTGCAAGTAGTCCAGAGCTCCACAATATAATGTACAAAAGAAGCCCAGAATATCCCAGAGGATCAAGGAATTGTAAATCACTGGCCCTGAAACCAAGTTTTAAATACAAGATCGCCAAATGATAAAAAGTTGATTTGATAAAAAACAAATTCTACTTTATGCACCCCAAATTCATAAGTACTTTTAGAAATATCTATATCCATATCAATAAAATAAATTCTTATACCAAATCTGCTTTTATTATTACTGTGAACTTTACTTGTTGCTAATAATGCTATATACAGAAGGTTTATTGTTAAAGTTTAAGACTTAGCCATCCTGTTTTCAGAAAAGGTTGAGAGAGTTCCAGTGTGCTCAGGAGCAGCCACATTATATATAGTCCAAGGCTGTAATTTGGTTTTCTTCCCTTAGAACTATGAGAAAAAGTACATGTATGAAAGAACAAAATCCTTTATTTCGCCTGATGATGCACCCTTTGAACAAATAAAATAGTATTGCAATTAGCTCACCCCCTTTCATCACCACCCATGAGCGAGCACCCCACATTGGCAATAATTGGTGCTCACTTCAGGGGGCCACTAAGTGATTTTGGAGAGATCTTCAAGGGTGCCATGAAAGTGTACCATGAAGAGGAGCTTCCAGAAGATATATATTTGTAGATTATGTACAAAATTCTTTAATATATGAAGCAAAATTTAGCTTGTTTGACTATTATATAAATAGAGATAATCATCACCAGCACAGAGAAGGACTAGAGAGCAGGAATGACTCAAGTGAGAGAGAAGTTGGATTTCTTGAAGAGCTAGAACAACGAGACAGTACAAAGCTAAAAAAAATTTTTAACAAGCTGGAAAGCCATGACAACCATTTAGATATTTTAATGCAAGACGTGGACAAAATGAAAATAAGACGTCTTTCAACCCTCATACCATTACTCTAATTTGGGAGAGCACACTAACAATACCAATACACTAGAAAAAGATTTGCGACCTGCATATCAAATTGAATCTGAAGAAGATCCATGTTATTCACCCATAATCTATGATTAAGTTCACTCTTGGTGAGGGAACTATAGCCAGAATTCTTCATTTATTCAAAAGCAGCATGGATAGAGAAAGCAACAAACAAAAAGCTTGCCATGTTCATGGTTGTATGAGCAGAGAAGCACAAGAGGATTTTGGAATACATTTAGACCCCATCACATTTGGTCCAAAGGCAAAGGGATTCTTATTGCTGAATTCAGAAGTTCTCAGGATGTTTGCAATATGAAACAAAAATTCCTCACCTCAAGAATGGGGAAGTATGAGCAAAATGTGGACTACATAGACCCAGTATTACCTCAAAGAACAACAGCTTTGGACTGGAGTCTTGGAATTAGTAACTGAAAAGACTGTTTCGCTTAGTTTTCTGTAATCGCACCCATAACTTCTGATGCACATGAATTTGTCCGTGAAATCCGCTGATTCCTGAAGGTCATTAAGGAGGCCTTTATTGAAAATAAATGACATCATAATAATTAGCAATGCCGCCCTAATCAAAAGGCTGCTTACATTGCTCAAAGCTGCGATAATAAGCCTAAGGAGAAGGTTTACTACCCAGTTAAATGGGCGCATTTAAATGCCGCCAAATTAAAATGTAAAACTATAGCAATAAAGGCACTTGTGGAGAAGTTGTTCTAAGATAAATGAAAGAAGAACTTAAAGAGAAGGTCTCAGGATCAGTCAATTAGAGCAACCACACTAATTGATATAAAGAGAAGCCTGCACAAAAGGTTGATTCAGGATACTGCCATTGGAGTTCCAAGTGAAGTGGTTGTATCCGCTTGCCTCAGACTTAATTAGGCGAAGTTTGAGCTACTGAATAGCCTTACTGTCAAGCACAGCACACACAGATTCTGACTGACATTAAACTCTGCCAGTAGGAAGTCTTGGTAACAACATTTAAAAATTATAATTGAAGACTGTGAGTCATAGGCTTTCAAAGTCCTGCGTTCTGAAATTAGGAGGATTCTGTCTTGCTAGAATTGGATAATTAAAATATTCTGAGCAAGTGTTTCTTTCCAATTGATATCATTTTAAAGCAGAATTAATATAAAAAAGTTACACTATCACAGCTGCCTGGCCACGTCCCTTTTAATGATGTCTTCAGATCCGCCGCCTGCTGCCCCAGTGTGGGGCAGCGGTGCTCCACCACCTATCATTTTCTGACATGTTGAAAAAGTGTTTGGATGGGCTCAAATAGCCCACCAAACTCTTCCATCCAATTTGTCCCCGCGGGACTTAGCGCTCCACCCTTGCGCGCGTCCACTCTTCTTGCCACATCCTCTCACCATTCCTTGTTCCACTATTTAATTTACCTCTTTTTCAACTGCATGCGTTTATTTCCGTATTCTGACAAAGCAATAATTGAACTTTCACCACTGCCTTTGCACCAGCTGTATTTATTGATAACACCCTTTTAGGCTATTTTGACATAGGCCTCCAGATGGAGGAGGATGCGCCTCAGCGGCTTTAATTCCTCATTTTTAAAATACTTCCAATCCTACTACCTGTACTCACCTCCCTTCTGACACCGCACTTGTGGTGTCATTTGCATCCTTTCCTTCCATCTTCACCCTTAATCTTGTATGAACAGTTGATGGCAGGGCTTTTGGCTATGGCACTCAACCCAATTTAATCTTCACTGTTCCCTATGGTGCAGAGCGCCTTACTGCCCCTCTCACGCCACTGCCCCCATAATCCCACACCACTCCGCCATAACCAACAAATACCCCCACGTGCTCATATTGCAGCAGCGCCAGAGCATTTTTTTGGGCTTGTGTTAATAATAGTCACAGGGTTCTTCCCCTCTGTTTTGGGTTTGAAATTATAAAAAGTCCTGCCCCTATGTCTCTTCCTCTGATGCTGTTTCTGAACCCTTATCAGTGGCGTCTGAATGGGGTGTTTTGTTGCCCCCACCCACCACACTAGCTCATGGGGCCAGAGTGGGAAATCTGCCACCACCAAAACCTCCAGCCACACTAACCCACCTGAATTTAAGCAAACCAATCAGAAACAGGCTTGAACCGCTGTTCGCCCTCAAACAACTCCCCATTCGCCTATTTCCACCCACCCCAATTCTTCTCCTCTGTTCAATTGAACCAAAATCCTTGGGCTCTATTAGATGGAGTTGAAGTATCAGGTGAGCTTTTCCTAAAGGCAATTGATGAATCAGGTGAATAAGCCCCAGATGGTTATGACTTGGATGAATTTATCAACTCAGATTTTGACAAACCACTCCAGCTTATACGTTACTCCATAAACCCAACAGCAATACCTACAAAGTGACCACCAACTTGCCTTAGCAGTGGTGGCCTCGCCTCATTGTCACCGCCTCCACAAAGCAGTGGCAGAGTTGGAATGTGAATTTGAAAAACAATTCCTATACTTACCTAACTTCCCACCTGATTTTTCTGTAGAAGATCAGGATGAAATTGACAAATTGGCTACTGCCGCCATCACATTCTACTGGCTACAAGTTGCTGAACTAGTGAAATTTACCCCAAACACTGTGATCTCCAGGCAATGTTGCCAGTTTTACCCACCCCTAATGCCCACCTTCAAATTGAACATCATGTTTTATAATATATAGAAGCTGTCCTCCAGGATGATAATAAGGATATCAATCATTTTGTTAACGCCTTTGACCCGCACCATGCTGATGCCCCAACTCCCTTTCTCTCAGCTTATATCCATCTCTTCAATTATACTGCTTCAGTCGGCCTCATTGTGCCTGCAGAGACGCCACCTGACCCTTCCTCCCCCTCTTCCATGGTTTTCTAGCAGTCCTTTGCTCCCTACCTGTCTGGAAGATTTTTTTTGTTTTGTCATTTTGTTTATTTTGGCTCCTTTTTTTATGCCTATGAAGCTTTTAAATGTCCACCCCTGGTCGACGTACCTTGAATAAACTCTAATTTCTAAAAGTAAGACTGGGCTTACAGTATGGGTGTGTCACAAACCCAGCTGAAGGCTTAAAATGCCAGTGGCACAGTTGACCTGATGACTTAAAGGTGGGACGTTCTAGGGTTCATGTGAGGTGATAGAATCTAAAAAACATACAAAAAGTTACCATAATAAATCAAATGGCTGCAATGGTGGCAACTTCAGGTCTTTATTGGGCAACCTAAAGGATGAGAGAGATAAGGATGACAACCACTCCTCCTGGGCTTGTGGTATTTGCCTTTGTTAATTGAAATAAGGTACTAAAACTTGCCAACAGGCAGCTGATAATCACAAAACACACCATGGGGTACTGAGTCATGACTCAAACTAACAAATCTGCTAATCAAATAAAATAAATTTGATTCATGGTTTGGGTGAGCTTAGTAATCATTCTGCAGTTGTTGGGTTGGTTAAACTGCCGTATGGGGTTGGTAAAGTTATCAGGGCATCAGATTGTTTTACAGATATAAGCTGGGGTAGATGGCCTCAGAGATAGGTGCTTCAAATAATCAGGAGCCTACTAAACTTATTTGGGTCATTCAGACAAGCATTCCTTTGCTCAAAAACAGAGTTCTGGGATCATCATGTTGGAAAGCCATTGTTAGCTGTATCATCTTCTATTCTGTTGACAATAAGCTGGGGAAATTTTATTAGCTACTCAGTGTGTGCTAGGTCAGATGACATAAGTTATTTGCAACTTAATCTTTTAAAAGTGTTAATTCTCGGCGTCTAAGCTCAATTCTGTCAAGTCAGTTTGCACTGGGTATTAGCCACTGAGCAACCAAATAAGATGATATGAGGATCTTCCCTAATAAAACTCAATAAACTATATATGGAGCTATTGCCCCTTACTTCAATCTTTATTTAATATAAATTTCAGACTTATCTGCAATCACTTAATCACCAGAAAAAGACCTCCCCATCAATCCTCCATGTGACTCTTTATATCTCAGTTCCCCAAGCCAGATGCATACTTGGCTTGGTAGTCTTCTATATGTATTCCCTTTTCTAGAAGCTCTTATTCATATTGAATCTCAGCCTAATTCCCTTTGATTCGCCAAATGGTTGTTGTTTTGATTGATTATAATTTTTATACCCTTTTCTGTAAATCTTGAGACTTGTCTCAATTCCCCTCTTATCTGCCTTATGGGTAGCATATTGTCCAGTTATATCAACTTCATGACATTATCCCCCCTTTGACTGGACACTGTTTATATGCTCGGAGGAACTTCACGTGAACTGATTAATAATCTGACCCCATGGGTTCCTTGATAGTGTATACATCCATGCTGGTCTTCTCAATTATCTCGAATGTCCTGGACCAGATGTTGGAGAGCTTGTTTTTCAATTAAATCCGTGCTGGTTTGTAGAATAAAACATGGTCCCCCACAGCAAACAGCGGTAGTCCACTCCATCTCATCTAATTGGCTGCCTGATCACGAATCTTCTTTAGCCAAACTGGTGGAGTAGGCTTCCATTTGTAGCTTGATCAATGTATCTGTAAGAGGCTTCAAATATCGCTGGGATCACACTACCAGTGTCCTCTA